>JAPDKU010000114.1:0-68974 GCA_027569715.1 Hamigera avellanea
GACCCCCCACCCCCCGTTTCCTCACGGTGAGGTGTGTTCTGCGGTTGTCTGTTCCGTTTTTTCCTAGCCGGGGGGGTGTTTTGTCGTACCAGGGCCTGCTTTTTTCCCCCGTTATATTGGCCTTTTTTTTTTTTTTTTTTCTTTTTCATTTTCTTTTTTTTTTTTTTTTTTTTTTTTTTTTTTTTTTTTTGCTCAATGATATCTCGTGCTAGTCAGCTAATATATTTCTAGTTCCAAATTCTGGGCTTCTATGATCCAGCACCGCTTCTGCCCAAGACCTTGAAGGTTTGGTATACATTCAATGGCAAAGAACACTTCGTGGAAGCGAATGAGTCGCAAGGCATCACCTGTCCTATGCGCTCGCATTTACTCGGCTGAGAACATTGTCCCGGCTCATCTTCACTCACATATATACCTTTATCTACACAGCCATACTTTTGAATAATTCTCTTATGTGGTCGAATCTAGCGTCATCTCCACTACAAGCATACTCCACTCAGGGTCAGCAAATGCATTCATATCCAGCTGCCGCTCAATCAATTTTGAATTGCTTCTTGCGAGATCGTGCAATCCCCTGGAACCGTTTTGACTTCGGCATATATATATATGCTCCCTCAGAATAACTAGCTTATACTAATCGATAGATAGCTTGAGCGTTTGTTATGAACCATTCTTGGTAAATGTCAAGAACTCTACTCTGCTGCAACCTATCAAAGATGTACGTCTCAGTACCTAGTACTTGTTCTTTCCTCCCTGTACAAGCACTACGTCACACACATTGCAAACTCGAGCCTCATGTATAGTTCGATGAAGAGTTGAGTGTGACAAAAATTACTTCAGTCAAGGGCGGATCTCCGAGTAAGCGTGTGATCCCCGTATTCTCTTGATGGGGCTGTAATCATTTGTATCACCTTAATTTCAAGGATATTTGATTTGCAGGCGAAAGCATGTAGCATATAATTATGAGCATACGGAGATACAAATGGCAATGGAAAAAAAAAAAAAAAAAAAAAAACGATCGAGTGCTGAGTAGAGTAAGTTGGTTGTCCAAGACTTCAAGTCGAATTGAAGGCATGGCAGTTAGGAAGCGCCACTACGTAATCGGAGTCGTAGTACGGCGGGCGGGATCTACCAATCACGTATCTCGGTCAACTCCGTTAGAAAACACTGCGAGCCCATCGGCACTGAACGCCCCAATCTTCCTCATTCCTCCATCATTCCAAGAGGTTTCCAGCTGCGACAATGACGTCCATTGCAGCTGGGCTTTTCAAGTCTCTGCCAAAGCCGAAATACACGGGCGAAGATGAGGAGCTGCCCCCACACGCTCAACCTCGTGGCCCACGGGTCGTGGGTGCCGACCAGCTCGACGAGACGCAGGTTGTTCTGAGGGTAAGTTCCAACTAGGCAACTCCAGCAGTACCACCCTGCCATCAATCTATATGGTATATGGCATCCATACTTACTTTCTCTACTCTTCCAGCGAACCGGTCCACCACCCTACGGAAACCGCACAGGATGGCGGCCCCGAGCTCCAGAAGACTTCGGCGACGGTGGCGCGTTTCCGGAAATTTTGGTCGCGCAGTATCCCCTCGACATGGGCCGAAAGGGTACCGCATCCACCTCGAACGCGCTCGCGATCCAAGTCGATGGAGAAGGCAAGGTCAAGTACGATGCGATCGCGCGGCGGGGTCACAGCGAGAACCGCATCGTCCATGCCTCCTTTAAAGATCTGATTCCGCTCCGCCAACGAGTTGATATGGGAGAGGTCTCTCTGGACCGTCCATCAGAGGAGGAAGTCGCAGCACAGATGGAAAAGACGAAGAATGCGCTGGCGAGTTTGGTTGAAGGAGCCGTGGCGGCGCAGAAGCCCAAGAACGTGAAAGGCGGACGACGAGCCGAGCCTACCTTCGTCCGATACACGCCCGCAAACCAGATGGGCGATACGAGCCGAAAGAACGATCGCATTATGAAGATCGTGGAGAGACAACAAGATCCCATGGAGCCACCGAAGTTCAAGCACAAGAAGATCCCCCGAGGACCGCCCTCGCCACCTCCGCCTGTCCTGCATTCTCCGCCTCGAAAGCTAACCGCAGAGGATCAAGAGGCCTGGAAGATTCCCCCACCTGTCTCGAACTGGAAGAATCCCAAGGGTTATACGGTCCCGCTGGACAAGCGATTGGCCGCAGACGGCCGCGGTCTACAGGACGTTACGATTAACGACAAGTTCGCTCAATTCGCCGAAGCCTTGTTCACCGCCGACAGACACGCCCGGGAGGAAGTGAGGTTACGTGCACAGATGCAGCAGAAGTTGGCGGAGAAGGAGAAGGCGCAGAAGGAGGAGCACCTCCGCATGCTTGCGCAGAAGGCTCGCGAGGAACGGGCAGGTCCACGCCGGGGCGAATCCCGCGCGCGCTCCCGTTCGAGAAGTTACAGTCGCAGCCCTTCGCCCTATTCGGCCCGGTCTGCAACACCCAGTGAAGACGAAGAAGCCGCGCGCGAGCGTGAACGTGCGCGCCGCGAACGGCGACAGGAAGCCGAGCGACAGCTTCGTCAGTCGCGCATGGGCACAGAGAGACGCATTCAAGCGATGGCCCGCGAGCAGAACCGCGACATCTCGGAGAAGGTGGCCCTGGGAATGGCCAAGCCGACTCAGAGCTCCGAGGCCATGTGGGATTCTCGTCTCTTCAACCAGACGAGTGGAATGAACGCCGGATTCAACGAAGACAACCCGTACGATAAGCCGTTGTTTGCTGCGCAGGACGCCATCAACAGCATCTACCGTCCTCGAGCCCAACTGGACGCCGACGATGATGACGCCGGCGAGGGAGAAATGAGCAAGATTCAAAAGACCAGTCGATTCGAGGTTCTGGGAAGGGCCAAGGAAGGTTTCCGGGGCGCTGCAGATGCCGAGGTAAGGCTACCCATCCTTTTGTCTCTTTTTCTTCCACAGCAAACCGATACTAACTGCATTGGTTTGTAGGATCGTGAGGGCCCAGTCCAGTTCGAGAAGGACACGACTGATCCCTTTGGTATTGACAGCATGATCGCCGATGTTACCGGCGGTGCTGGTCAGAAGCGCTACGGCATCCAGGAAGTGGAACGCGAAGAGCGCGGATCGAAGCGCGCGAGAGTCGACGAGGACGAGTAGAGGATAGGTTTAATTGTAAACATTTTGCCCCTGTTTTCTGATGAGATTGGACTTTGTCATTACTGTTAACAGTGTGGAAAGGCGGGAATCTTTCAAGGGATCATTCAATTGGTACGGCTAGTGCATTGCGGGCGTTTTCATTCCACCTTATAAATCTTGCTCATCTATCAATCGGTTCAACTGGATCTACAAAACATCAATAGCTCAAAGCTTGTAGAAGCTCGAGATGAACCGCACATTGTGCCACTGTGGGAATGGCAACGGCCGACTTCTTCATTGGTCATTGGATAAAAGAGCATGCTACCGAGAATACTACTGGAGATGGTACCTGCCGATAGGACAATTACGATTATCGTCATGCGGACGGCAGAAGTCCAACGCCAGTGTTAACGGCATTTGAAAGAAGCTGCAGCAAATCATGCAGACAAGCCTCGGGAATTGAAGGTCGAAGTCTTGTCATTCGGTCTCAATTGAAATCTCTCCCAAAACATGGAAAACAACGTATCGGATCCCAGGGATAAGTGAATGCGAAGCACTTGTGCAGAGGCATCAGTGACCTGTCCCAAGTGGCTGAAACGAGATTGCATGTCAATCACTCCACCGGCGTCCAAAGAAAAGGAGTAATTGTCTGGCAGCAAAAGCTTGTAGAAATATCATGATCTCCTATCCGTGTTGTTTGCCTCTTGGGATGGCAGCATCGGAAGCAATGGAAAGAAGGATGAAAGACAACAGCTGCAGTAGTAAGTCTGTAGCGATATACATGCAATTCTCAAAATTGCATGTAGATCATGCAGGTAATAATAATTAATTGATGGTTGAGGGAATTCGAGGGTGTCGAAGGCACAGGGAAACTTTTCCCCTGCGATTCAGAAATCGTTTTCTTTTAGGTTTTCTTTTCTTCTCACCTCACTCCTTATCGCAGCGGGTCGATCTTCGCATGATTCCACAGCTACTTTAGTACTTATCTGTCTGGAATGGAGGCAATGAACGGTTCTAAGTGGGACACTCGTCGGCAAGAATCGGCCCCAGAAAAAGCGACCGAAAGGAACTCCGAACGGAGATTGATAGGAAAAGGATGATCCGAGAAATGGGCAACATACTCGAAGAGGAAGAGCAGAATTCTAACATCAAGCACATATAGAGTACGTGAGAGAGGTAACCACTGTAATGAGTTGAAAAGAAAGCGCCTAGACCACCAGTAAGGATACATCGGTCGATCTCCCGAGTTCAGCTGGTGAGATTCAAAAAAAGGTCGATATTATTGCAGTAGTAGAAGAAGGATAATTGTCATTGACTAGCAGGCCAAGAGACATGGACAGGCATTGTAGTCTAGGGGCCAATGCGCCGGAAAAAAGAACCAGAAATCCTGGACGCATGGACAACACGAGGGAGGAAAAAGCCTGGCTGAATATGCGTCGGTCATCTTGAGCATCGTCGTCAGATGGTTAGTTTCTCGTCAGAAGATCAGATTGATTTTGCCTTCCAAGGAGTTTTCTCGGATGCGAAACGGAGGCTTTTCCTATCGGTTGTTCTTTCCGTCGAAGGCGACTAACAATAAGAATGAGTTTGCCCATTGTTCTCTACGGTGCGCACTGGCTGTACCGTACTTGACCCCTCTTTCTCTTCTCTTCACTTCACTTTCTTTTTCCTTCTTCGATTGCAATTCGATCCATGCATCAACCTGCAGTATATTGCCACGCTGCCGATCGGATGTCACCGCAGATGTGTTTATTAATGACCTGACATATTTCTTTTGATTGTTTTGACATCTCACTGGTGCCTGACTGCCCAGAGTTGCCCTGGTGCACTGAAAAGTGCGGAGAGCCGAATGAACTCGAGCATTGCCCTGTCACGACTCACGAACCCCTTCCTCTTCCTGTCTATCGCTGCCGCTTTGGTCGCCTTTTGGACGCCGCTCTGTCGTCAGACGATCTGTCATGGGCTTATTCTTCTTCCAGAGTCCCAGACATTATATAGTACTGTCTGTGCGCACCAGCTAAAGTCGGTACCAGCGCCTAGCGCGGTGGCGCTGGTCCGTCTCGAATCACTGGATTCCTTTGACTGATAAGCAGCAGTGGGACCTGGAGATAAAGCCTGACGAACTGCTCGTGCCAGCAGAAAGCGTCGGACGTAAAGTCGGTTGCAAAAGGTATTTGGTAAAACGTGTTCAAATAAGAGATCAGGTAAAGAGCGGGGAAGGGAACAAGAAAAAAAATCCCATCGAGCAGACTGAGGTGCAATCTGGTCCCTTTGAATTAATTCTTCCTCGCCATTCTCTGCTCTCCTGTTCTTTTACATTCCATCTTGGCTTTTGGTTTACCTATTGTCCTTTCATTGCGACTGGCTCGGCTGCTGTTCTTTTGTTCTTTGGATTTCGATTTCATTGAGAAACAAAGAGGGACAAAGAATATCCAAAAGGAAGAAGTACATTTCAAGGAGAAAGAAGAACAAGCTGGGGATTCCGTTTGACTCATTGTTCCGGTTGAAGTCGAGGCTTAGCTTGCATTTATACTTCTTTGCTTCCCCGGATTGATCATCTAGTCTCTTTTTGCCGTGCTCCGAAGCACAATTGACGCCATGAAACCATTCCATTCGTGATTATATTCCAAAGCGATTGCACCTTTTTTTTTCTTCCTGTTATCTATCACTTAAATCTCCAGTCGTCCGTTCTGTTGTCACACCTTCACAGTACTTTTATTATTCTAACACGCTCTGCCCTTGTGTCATATCATTTTTCCTGACAATGGCGTAAGGGCACATTGGAACAATGACGACTCAAGGTCGTGGCACGGAAACTGAGATGAACTGAAGATTCCGTAACGACATTCACATACTTTCTATTTCACAGCAATACCGTTGTTGTTCAGCGCTGCCGGGACGGTCTATCTCCAACATCATTCTGCATTGGACTTCATTTTGGGTTGCACCTGCGACCTTTCTCTATCGTGTCCTATCTATTCGCTCTATCGTACCATATCTGCTCCCTGGTATTCGTGTCATTACCGCATAAATTGATCATTAGTCTCAGTTTGATGGCCTTGTGCTGCGTTTATGAACATAATCCTGCTGCAACTGATACGGCTTCGTTGAAGGATTTTAAACATAGCCTTCTGAAGAGTACAGAAAGTTGGATTCTTCGTGAAGATGGAACAGTCGTTGTCCCTCATCTCTGCCCAGGTCCAGTTCATGGTGAGCTTCATACTTTCTTTTCCTTTCTCTCTTGCCGTCGGTTGATTCCTTTGTCCTGCCGGGCACTTCTGTACATTAATGTGGACTAGCTTCGCTAACATTGCTTTCGGTGAAACAGGATGACCGTCTGGCCCTGGTGCATATTCCTCTGGACCTATACCCATTCTTCCTTCAGCCAATTCTCCAGCTTCTTTTCGACGAGGTGCCCCCGGTCGATGACCATCTTACCGAAGATGGGGACGAGGAATTTGAAGAAAGACCTGGCGATAAGCCACCGGCTTTCTTGAACCTTTCCGTGACGCCGGTTGAATGCTCGGTGATGTGCCCTAGACACTTGGCGGATCGGTACTTCCAACCGCTGGTCGAGAAATTCAACCAGGTCGAATCATCCGTCAAGAACCGTGCATCAATTAGCAAAGATGATTTCATTGCCATGCAGGTCTATGGTGAAGGTCTCGAAGCCGGCCAGCGTGTGTTGGAGTTGACGAGCCCATTGGCCATGGCGGGAATGTAAGGACCATGGACATGGAATCAACGATGGAGGTTCGGCAATACTGACAACCGTGAACAGTTCCATCTTCTTTATTTCGACCTATTTTGCCGATTACATCGTCGTCCCCCTACGCTCCAAAGTGCAGGTGATTTCAGCCCTCGAAAGTCGCGGCTTCCAATTCGAGCAGACGACCGACGCCTTCATCAACAGCCACCAGCTCCATTTCAACAACGGCTTCGCACCAGCCACTGCACGCTCCGAAAGCGCACCAAACTCTCCGCCTAACACTCCTCCTCCGTCGTCTCTAGGGGAACTGCAGACACGCACGTTCGCCTCGTTGCGGAAACACCACATCGTTCCCTCGGTCGACCGATCTCTCCGCTTGGTCCAATGCGCTGCTCACCACCGGTATAGCAACGATACGAGCTCCCTCTCCATCCTCCGCTCTGCACTCACGACGACGTTGCTGGTTGATAGGCCACGCTTTTTGTCCTTAACCTTGACGGCAACTGACCCAGCTGCATCACTCCTATTGGAACACCGCCTCCTCCCTCGATTTGCCAACGATTCCGACTCAGCTTCGGATCTAGCTGGCGAAACCAGCCTCCTTTTGGGATCAAAAGAGGATATTCTTGTACCTATCATGCTTGATCTGCGTGATCTTCCCCTCGAAGCAACTGGGATCGTCTGCGGTCTGGCCAGCCGATTGGCAGCCGCCACTCATGCTCACAGCGAGGACGGTTCCATCGGTAACGGAAACTCCACTCTCTCATCCAGCGTCAGTTCCATAACTGCATCTCTCGGCCAGGTGAGACTGGAGAGTCCGACTCGCGAGCGGAAACCATTCTATAGTCATGGCATGACCTCTTCGCACCACCTGCAGCCGGATATCGATCACTCATTGGATGCGGTCGAGATCAGTTTTCTCAGTACTGCGCGAGCGGGTACGGTTATCGTTGGTGAGCGAGAGCTTCATCGGGCAGTTGATGCTTTAGATGCCGAAAGCCACGAGCCGGAGGCACCAACTGTGGTCGAGGAGTCGATCGAGGCATGAGAGCGGTGCCACGGAGCATCCCTTGCTCTTTCTTCCCTTGGACCATCACGATTGAACCATCTCAACTCTCAACTCCGTCCCCTTCCCTAACGACCCAAAGCTACGAACCAAAAACTTTGCATACATTCAATCTACCCCCATCTTATGCACTTGTCATCACGGAGTTATTACGATGATGATATTTGGGGGAAAAAGGTTTTGCTTATGTACCGAGTCTGAAAAGTACTTTTTGTTTCCTATCTGTCTTTTTCTTGGATTCCCTTTAGCTACTTCCTTTCCACACCGAGTTCATTGCAGAACATAATGACGAAGTTAAAGTCGGCATAGCACTCTTTTAGGCGGTTTTCTGCTATTCGACGTTTTCACATCTTGCTTTTCTGGAGGTTCCTTCCTGTTCTTACACCATGCATGATGGGCATATCATGAAAAAGATAAACAGAAAGAGCATATAAAAATAACATGGAACAACCGAACAGCTTATCATAACAAGATGATTTGGGTGGATTGGTGTTATACATATCCTGATTCTTTCTCTTCTATCATAAATAACCAACCCACTTAGTGATGGGGTTGACGGGGGTAGTCATGAGCAGTAAAGCTTCAAGATTGATATGATTTACCATGACATTCCTTTTGGATTATGGTACATAATTACATAACTGTGGATATATAGCCATCCTTAGCTCCTGGGACATATTCATCAATGCCAATCAAGCCACCAGTCCTCCGAACAACCGTTTACAGAGCCTCGTAGACATACATGGTCGAATTGTGGTGGTCAGGCATGCCGTAAATCCTCAACTTGCCGTCGACAACGGCAACATCGACCGGGTTCTGGACCAAGTTCTTTCCCTCGTCGGTCTTCAGTCCAATGGGAACCTCGTACAGAGGCAACATGGTCTGCATATCCACCAAGGCAAGACCGCCCAGGTAGGTAGTCGAGCCTGGGATGGTGGCCACCCCGCCGCAGAGCATGATGGGTCGTGTACGAAGGTCGGACTCCTTGCCCCCATCGCGGGCGAGGGCAATGGTGCTAGGCAAGGCGTGGTGGCCCAGGAACTTGCAGTCCTGGTAATCGACGAAGTGAGATGGGTTGGGGAGTGCGCGCTCGGGCGCCGTGAATTTCGGCGCCGGGGCGAAACCCCGAGGATACTCCCCGAAGTTGAATGTCGTGGCGTTGCGGCTGCCCCAGTTCAGCGAGACCAGGTCGTCGGTGACGGTGTCGTGCACGATGCCGCCGCTGTGATCTGCGACGCGGAAGAGAGTCTCCTGCTCCAACGTGAGTGGATCGATGCGCACGATGTTGGCGGTGCTGTTCGGCCGGTACTCGGCCAGAGAGACCCAAATGTAGCGGCCGTCGTAGTCGATACCGCCGGGGTGGTACTCGGTTTCTCCGGGCTCGGAGAGTGAGGCATTGGCGATGAGAGTGCCCTGCGCGTTGTAGACGAGCATATACGCGAAGCCAGCTCCGGTGGTACGGTCGGTGCCGTTGATGGTGCGGCCGTACTTCTGGGTTGGGACGATCCACTGGCCAGACGAGACGAAGAAGCGGTCATCGCTCAAACGAAGCATGCCCTCGGGCTCACCGGTGTCGCCCTCGAAAACGGTCTTGGAGACGAGTGACCATTTCGTGTCGCGACTGAGGTTCGTGAACAATTGAACGATCGCTGCGCCGTCGGAGGTAGCGTGAGATGGAGGGAGCTTGTTGTTCTCGACAAATGACTCATTTGCAAGAGCATAGGTGATGTTTGTTGCGCTGCTGGATGCCACAAGGGCAGCTGCGGAGATCAGATGAGAGATGCGCATCTTGGATTAGTATAATAACAGTCCCCGGTCACACCACTTGAAGCATAGCTAGCACAGGGATGGCAGCTTCTTTAAAGCTTTCAATGGCGGATTTTGACGGAAATGACAGGTACGCAGTCCACGGTTGACAGCCCGTGTCTGGTTGTGGAAGGAGATGTTGAACAGCTGAAAGGGCAGGTGGGACGCTATCACGGCCACGTGGGAAGAGCCGTTGGTTTGCGGCTTGTCAAACGTTTTGAGGACCGTAATGATGAATCCACCCCTAAATTATCATGTTTATTTCAACTGTAGACCTTGACGGTTCCTATTATTATTCATAAAATGTTAGCATGTGGTCCTGGACCCAGAAAAAAATAATAATAAAAAACCTACCATCCGAACACCCACCAGCCCAGCATCCTCCCTTCTCGTTCCAAGCCACGCATGAGACAACTTTGACCCCTTCTCCTGCTGGCACCGTTGCAATGACTTCTCCACTCAGCACGTCCCATGCAAATACACAGGCCTGCTGGCCCTTTCCCTCCTTCTTGTCGGACTCGCTACCGCTCAAGACGACGGCATCCGCCTTTGCAAAGACCGATCGGATCCTCATTTCGCTGTTTCGGTACGTTGTCCCGTCGCCGCCAAAAGCCTTGAGTAATTTCCCATCCGCTCGATCCAGCATGCGTATTCGATTGTCCAACGTAGATGCCAGCAGAGCATTTCCGTCTGCCGAGCACCTTACGCTGGTCACCGGATGCGCGAGAACGTCAACGGTTGTGCGACCCATGCGAAGGTCGTAGATGCGCGCCCGACCGTCGTAGCTGCCGCTGGCAATCGAGTAGGTAGGCATATGGACGTGAAGAGCGGAGACAGTATCGCTGGCCTCGGTGAGGATCTGGATGGGTTTGTGGGAGTTCGATCGGGCGTCCCAGAGATGGATCGTAGTGTCTGCGCTGCCTATACCGACGTGTCAGTATCCCGATGATTTTCAATCTGATTTCTCTGGCGTGAAGTTTCAGAACCTACCAGAAACAACCACTGCATCCCCTTCGCCTGCAAACTGGACCGCCTCGATCCTGCCATTGTGCCCGCTCCATCTTCGTGACGTACCTCCCTGCTCGACATCCCAGAGGAAAACCGATCGATCACCACCCACACTGGCGAATCGTGCATTGTCCGCTGCAACCGCGACATCGAGCACGGCATACCCATGAGCTTCATAATTCTGGATTGGGGTTGTCGTCTCCGCAGCGGAGGGGGAATTGCTATTTGGGATCGCGCGTGAGAGGTGAATGGATCGATCAGCGGACCCGGTGAGAATATAGGTTCCTGGATAACTGGAAAAGGTCACGGCATTTACGGGCCCTAAATGTAATTGGACAAGGCTCGTCAGCTGGATCCTACGTAGCTGGAAGCTTTCTCGGTGCGGGGACCGAGGAATAATACAAGGCAAAAGCGAAAAGGCTTACCATTGTGCGTTTTTAGGGTATGAACGAGCTTCGTAGGGAAGCGTGTGGTCGCAGGCATTGAAAGTAGTTTACGAGGAGTACCCAGCTAGAAACGTTTGCGAAAAGAAAAGGAAGCTGGCTAGAGTTGGAGCTTGTAGATACGGTGATGATTTCGGTGCCGGGTGGTGTCTCCGATCTCGACTCTCTCGATTGCCCAGACCATTCGAGCTCCACCACGCACGCCCCCGCTAGAGCCAAACCTCCGCAAACCCCCCTGAGCTTATTGTCTAGGACTCGAGATATCCATTCCTGCCATTTCAACGTCATCACTGTGGAAATTGAGAGAGTAATGATTCAATTGATATAGGATGTACAATCACAAACAAAATTAAACCTGTATTGATACGTTACGGAGTGGGTTATTATCAAAGGATGTAGAGAAACCATCGCTAGCTACCAGCGAAAACAAAAAAGAAAAAGGAAAAAGAAAACCAGCCCTTACAGGCTGGACATAGAATGCCCAGCCCAAAAGCTATGTGTTGTTCCCGAGCGCACAAAAAAAAGAAAGGCCGAGAATGGGGTAATCAAGGATAAACAAGAGTGAGACGCATGCACAAAAACCTACTCCCCTTTTCAACGCTCCTTCCTGGACTACTACCGCCCCGTTGTGTCTTTCCTAACGACGTCCGTGACTGCGGGTTGTAGAGCCCTGCAACTGCTCGATCTCTTGCTCGAGAGCTTTGATGCTGGAGTGTTGTGTTAGCTTCTTCGACGAATCCAAATGAACAAACGAGGTCAACATACGCAGCGTGGGTGGCTTCCAAGTCCTTGTTGAGACGGTCTCTCTCGGAGATAAGCTTCTGCTCCCACTGTCGGAAACGCTGTTCCTCCACCTTGACCTGCTCGGTGAAGCGCTTGCGCAGGGACTCTTCCTCTTCCTTGAACTTGGGGTTGTCCAGCTTGCGGGGCCGGGCTTCGCCGAACTTTCTGGTCTCCATCTGCTGTGCGCGGTAGGCTTCGTAGTGCTGCTCTTCGGTGGTGTGGATAAGGTCGAGCATGTGGGTGCGGATCAGGATAGAACGGAGCTTCTTGAAATCACAGTGGTCCTCGTTCTCGACTTCGGCAACACCCCAGGTGTATTGACGACCCTTGACGACACGGCCATCGTTGGTCTTAACGTCTTTCTCGGATCCGATAACAGCGAAAGGCATGGCAGCCATCAAGCTGCGGGCGTGTGCGGCGGCATGCTCATCATCCTCTTCCACTGGTGGCGTGTAGATCTTGATGCCCTGGGCTTCGATGACAGCACGAACCTAACACCGGGTCAGCATTAATCTTAGAGAACCAAATATAGAGCGAACTGCCTCACTCTCTGCTTGTAGAGGGCCAAGTCCGAGGGGCTCAGAGTGTCAGCCTTGGCGATGACAGGAATGAGGTTGACGCGAGAGCTGAGACGCTTCATAACCTCGATGTCGAGAGGCTTCAAGGTGTGTCCGGTGGGTCTGATGAAGTACAGGCAGGCATGAACACGCATATCGATCTTGTCGGTACGGCGGGGCTGCTGCTCTTGCAACATGTAGGATTCATGCTGGTCATCCAAAAACTCGATGATTGGTTGCCAGGAGTCGCGGTTGTTGACGTAGTCTCCAAAGCCAGGGGTATCGATGACCGTCAGACGGACTGTGAAAAGCGTCCCTTGCATTAGCTTCCACCCAGCAAGCGGACGTCTAGAAATTTATTATGCACCTTTAAAGAACTTCTCCTCCAGCTCGGCCTTGGTGATCTCGATCTCGACAGTGCGGTCAACCTGCTTCTGGTGGCGGCGCTTGTGGTCGGCATAGTTTTTGATGGTGGTTGAGAACAAGGTGTTGATGAAAGTGGTCTTTCCCAATCCCGACTCTCCAGCAACCTGCAATCATCAGCTCTGCAAATTGTCTTCTTCTAGACAGTACATCTATGAACGCACCATAATAGTGAAAGCCGCACCCCGCTTAGCGACAATCTTGTGACTGAATTGTTTCCATTAGAACCCCGTTTCATTTCACCGATCCAAAGCATAAGATGCACATACCGCTGGTTAGGAAGCTATTGCAATGGACTTGTTAGTGATAGTATTCAACAGATCAATCATAGAGCATCACTTACGTTGGCAATGCCAATGGGAGAGGCGGTCTCTGATGTTGAAGGGGCCATGACGGGCAAGGGGTAGTTCGGAGGGGACACCTAGAATAGGATGAAGGAAGCAAAGGATGATGGAATCGTGAGAGGAAAAAGGAACGACCCTGACTGAACAACAGCCAGCGAAAAGAGCAAAGGATCCGAGGGAGGAGGGAATTGAAAGAGAAATGACAAGATTCCCGCAGGGGAGAATAATAATTAGGTAGAGATCGGACAGGAGCTGCCTGAGGTCGATGGTACTTTCCCTTGGCTCTGGTCTTCTGCTGCCCCTGAACGCTGTGGAGAACAAGCGAGTAAACAGGCCCCAGATGGCCCTAGTCCCAGAATGGGCTAGCGCATCCTCACACAGCGTCGGCCTCGGATTATCTTCTTATCGCGCTTTCCGTTGATTTTATTATCGCATCGGCTCCAAATTTTTGAGGTGAGGGACACTGGAACAGCTGAAGATCGCAGCATTCAGCGACAATGAAGACCGATTTCAAGGTTTGCTTACTTTCACTACAATATTCCTCTCTCAAGGTGCATGTCAAACTAATTTATGCTCTCCTAAATAGTTCTCCAATTTGCTGGGGACGGTCTACCGCAAAGGAAATCTTCTCTTCACACCCGATGGCACCTGTTTGCTGTCCCCAGTAGGCAATAGAGTCTCAGTGTTTGATCTTGTCCAGTATGTATATTTCTGGAGCTACGCCCCTCTTTATCAAAATGGGTTTCTTGCTAACGCTGTGGCTTCTTCTTGAAGCAATACTTCATACACCCTTCCGTTCGCACACCGCACGAATATCGACCGACTTGAGCTTTCGCCCAAAGGCAACCTCTTGCTTACCGTGGATCAGAATGGTCGCGCTATCCTAACTAACTTCCTCCGAAGAATCGCCATCTATCATTTCTCCTTCAAGTCTCCCGTTACCGCTCTCAAATTCTCTCCATCTGGACGGCACTTCGCCGTAGGTGTGGGAAGACGGTTACAGATATGGCAGACCCCATCCACTCCCGGCACAGACTCAAATGGCGAAATCGAGTTTGCGCCCTTCGTCTTACACCGCGACCTTGCCGCTCACTTTGATATCATCCACAACATTGAATGGTCTAGCGATTCCCGCTTTTTGCTTACGGCCTCGAGGGATCTGACAGCGCGGGTGTGGAG
The DNA here is from genome assembly GCA_027569715.1 of Hamigera avellanea. Taxonomy (NCBI): domain Eukaryota; kingdom Fungi; phylum Ascomycota; class Eurotiomycetes; order Eurotiales; family Aspergillaceae; genus Hamigera; species Hamigera avellanea. The sequence goes on from JAPDKU010000114.1 coordinate 14,446, forward strand.
CTTGGACCCGGAAGAAGGTTTTGAGCCGACAACTTTGGCTGGACACAGACAAGGCGTGAAAGCGGCTTACTTCTCAGGCGACCAAGAATCGGTAGGCTTCCTATCAATTTCTCTGAGGAAACAATCGCTGACGGCGTTGTCAATAGATCTACACTATCAGCCAAGATGGTGCTCTCTTTCGATGGGAGTATGTCGCGAAAAAGGATCCGGATACTATGGAAGATATTGCGGAGGCGCGGTGGAGAATCGTCAAGAAGGACTTTTTTATGCAGAACGATGCCAAGGTCAACTGTGCCGCCTTCCATGCAGCTTCGAATCTTTTGGTCGTGGGCTTTTCCAATGGACTTTTTGGTCTCTATGAACTTCCAGAATTCAACATGATTCATCTTCTGAGGTATACTCAGGCGCCTTCAACCTTTGATTCGGTATGAAACTGACTTGACGCAGTGTCTCCCAGAGCAACATTGACAATGTGACAATAAACAAGTCTGGCGAGTGGCTGGCTTTTGGGTCGTCGAAGCACGGTCAATTGCTTGTTTGGGAATGGCAATCAGAGTCGTACATCTTAAAGCAGCAGGGACACTTGGATTCGATGAATTCGCTTGTTTACTCCCCGGATGGTCAGAAGATTGTCACTACAGCCGACGATGGAAAGGTCAAGGTTTGGGATGTGAAATCCGGTTTCTGCATCGTCACGTTTACGGAGCATACAAGTGGAGTCACTGCCTGTGAGTTCGCCAAGAGAGGCAATGTCTTGTTCACCGCATCGTTGGACGGATCCGTGAGAGCATGGGATTTGATACGTTACCGAAACTTCCGCACATTTACCGCGCCATCTCGATTGTCCTTCTCGTCGCTTGCCGTCGATCCCAGTGGTGAAGTGGTCTGTGCCGGATCTCCTGATTCGTTCGACATCCATGTGTGGTCTGTTCAGACCGGTCAGTTGCTTGACCAACTTACCGGCCATGAAGGGCCTGTTTCCTCTTTGGCATTCGCTGCGGATGGCAACCACCTTGTGAGCGGAAGCTGGGACCACACGGTGAGAATCTGGAGTATCTTCGGACGATCTCAGACCAGTGAGCCTCTGCAGCTCATGTCGGATGTTCTCAGCGTGACGTTCAGAGCCGACGGCAAGCAGATTGCTGCGTCAACCTTGGATGGCCAGCTGTCGTTCTGGTCCGTTGAAGATGCCATGCAAGAAGCTGGCATCGACGGCCGCCGTGACGTGTCCGGAGGACGTAAGATTTCCGATCGTCGAACAGCCGCCAACGCGGCTGGAACCAAATCCTTCAACAGAATTACGTACAGCGCAGATGGCAGTTGTCTGTTAGCTGGAGGTAACAGCAAGTACATTTGTCTGTACGATGTGAGAACCGGTTCCTTGGTGAAGAAGTTTACTGTTTCAGTCAACACCTCTTTAGATGGCACGCAGGAAATCCTCAACAGTAAGGATATGACGGAAGCCGGTCCTCGCGGTCTTATCGACGAGACGGGCGAAGCTTCTGACCTCGAAGATCGCATTGATCGCACTCTTCCTGGTGCCAAGCGCGGTGACGCTGGAGCTCGTACCACCCGCCCTGAAGTTCGCGTCACATCTGTCGCCTTCTCTCCAACTGGCCGTGCATTCTGTGCAGCCTCTACAGAAGGTCTTCTCATCTACAGCCTGGATACGGAGTTCGTTTTCGATCCATTTGACCTCGATATTGACATCACTCCGGCCAATATCCTGGCCACCCTGGAGGCTGCGAAGAAGGCATCCACCACCGGAAACCCTAATGACGATGAGACTTTCTTGAAAGCGTTCATCATGGCTTTCCGACTCAACGAGTCGAAGCTCATCCGCGTCGTCTACGAGTCAATTCCTCCATCTGATATACCCCACGTTGTCCGCTCCGTCCCCACCGTTTACCTTCCTCGCCTCCTTCGATTTGTCGCTCACGCTGCGGAGGAGACGCCTCATCTGGAATTCAACCTGCTATGGATCGAGTCCCTTCTGAGTTGTCATGGTAGATACTTCAAGGACAATGCCGGCACACTCGCACCGGAACTCCGTGCCGTTCAGCGCGCCATCGACGACATCCGTGAGAACTTGAAGAAGCTGACAGACCGCAATCGCTACAACTTGAACTATCTTCTCTCAAGGCCTGTTCTCGCTGGTAAAGAAACCAGCAGTGCTGCCAAGATGATTGATAGTGACGTTGTGGTTGCGAAAGGCGCTGATGAGCAAATGGATGATGCTGCAGACGAGGAAGGAGAGGGGGACTGGATTGGTCTCGAATGATATATTTGCTTTTTTTTTTGTAATCTACCTTTTTTTCCTTTTGCATGTGCGCCCGGCGTTTCCATCATCGCGATATACCTGGAAAGACAAAAGGGTTAGAAAAAAGTTCATGGAGTCAGTCCTCTCGACGTTGGTAGGAATCTTCTTATTTGTAAATAGTACCCACGTTGTATTATATACCAATTTCTGTGTTCGGGCATATATTCGATTCTTCGTTTGGCAGGGCTATGAATCCCGAACCGAGCGATTGATTCGATCCATATACCTTGTGGCATCTTCTACACTAAACTTGGGTATAGTCCGAGGCTTCTTTTCTGGGGTATGTACGGTAGTGGCGTAGATTGCGAAGAATTGTCCCGGTGAATAACGAAGAGCGGAAACGCAATGAGTCAGGCATCGGTAAGCATAAGATACAGAATGAAATTCACTCGACCATGATTATATGTCAGGACCGAAGAGGCCCTCTATATCTGATGCGGAGTAGTAGTATTGTACATCCCAAATATAGCCATACGGAACGCCAGTCCACAAGGCTCATCGCATCATGAAGTGCAGCAGTCATGACAAACGGAACATAAAAGGTCATAGGTCATCATAATCGCAACCCTAGATGGTATAGCCCGATTGACTGGCATAACGCCAGAAAAGCTCGTATCTGTTTCATAGTACAAGAATTTGAGAGAAATTCGTGTGGAAAAATATAGAATCACTCGACGTGGAAAAAAACACATAAATCACAATGTCGAATCACAGTGTCATCTGTCTCCGGGGCAATCGTTGCGCGGGTGGACTTGTTTCGTTCTTTATTCAAGTCTCGGAGCTTTTCCTTACAAGGTGGCTAATCACTCAGTCCCTCCTGCAACAGCAGCACCTCGACCCCGGTTGGCGCCCCGGCCTCTGAAACCGTTTCCACGACCGGCTCCGCGGCCTCGTCCGCCCCGTCCACCTCTCTGGTCCAGATTCTGGGGAGGTGGAACGTGAGAGTAGTTCTGCGGTCTGAAGTTGGGATTATTCTTGACGATTCCAGCTTCGGGGTGGCCGTTGTCGACTGAAACATATCCACCTCGAGTGTACTGGATGCCACCACGTCCGCCCCGGTTACCATTGAGCGTGCCTCTGCCTCTGCCACCACGAGCAGCGCCATTGTGTTGCTCTGCACCATTTGGATGTGGCCGGAAAGGCAAGTTGACTTGGCCATTTCCGCGGCCTCCTCGACCTCCGTGGGAGCCACCTCTTCCATTACTTTGCTGTTCCCCGGCTATGGCACCTCGGAATGAGCCTTTCAATGGGCCAGGGGCTGGTGCGGGTTTCAGCTGACCAAATGGAGAGCCGTATCCCTGAACAGTCAGAGGTGTGGGCTGACTCTGAGCCTGCTGGCTTGTAGCTGCCCTGGTGTTAGCCACCAGCTGCCTGTATGTGACATTCAGAACAGAAGAGGAGGCGACAGTTTGGCCTCGGAATGGCGAGCATCTGTCTCCCAATGTAGTGCCGCTCATGAAAGAGACGTCAAACACAACGTCAAGCAAGAGCATTCGCGGGGTACGTGTAAGTCCAACAACGGTTCCACGCGTAGCAATGGGTACCTTGCCAGAGTCCTGAGCGTAGACAACTCGGTCGCCCAACGAGAACTTCTGGTTTCCAAGGCGCTGTTCAACATCTGCAGGCTTGAGGAGAGCGCTCCGAGGCACGCCCCTCACTTTCTTGGGCTGCATGGGTGGTTGCGACTGGACGAGTCGGTCTGCATCTTGCTCAATGGCCTTGACCACATCGGAGTCGAGCTGCTCAGCTTCAAGCGGAACCCGCTCGAAGTTCTTCGCTTCTATTGATTTGAGCCAATCCCGGATTTCTTTGATTTTCAAGTGCGCCACATCCTCAGGATAGAAATCAGTTGGGCGATAGCGGTCCTGCTGAGGGTTCCGCTGAATACCCGCAATAAATTCCGGAAATTTGATCATGTATAGCTCAAGCAACTCCACTGCCTTCTGGCTGAACTCCCAACCAGAGTCTCCACGACGAGAGTATCCCAGGACTTTCTGCTTTCTTGCTTCGAACTTCAAGTTGAGGCCAAGATTTACTCGTTGTCCGTCAACATCGACAGTGAAGGAAGATGTGATCTTTGCCAGAACCAGCGGGTTCAGGCGGAGGTTTCGCGCAATAGCGAATGATGGCATGTATGGGCAGAGCCTTTCGGCTTCTCTAGCACGTTCCTTTCCGAATTCCGGCTCCCGTCCCTTGACGGAAGCTATCATTCCGTTCACCTTCCCGTCTTCATGCCCAGTGATATGCACAGGTCTGCCGTAGTTGAAGTCTCCCAAAAAGAAAGCTCTGGACCCTTCTGGGAATTCCTCTTCAATGGGGAGTGCTTCCCTTTCAATGAAGCGTTCGTCGGGATTGATTACTTCATCGACAACCAATTGAAGAGCATAATCAGTTTCCTGCCCAGGGATTTCTGCAAACTCTTTGATGGTATGTCCTTCGTCAGTCTTGATCAATCCCTTGAGCATCTCCACGTGCACCATTGATTCGACTGGGCCGATGATGGTACCGAGTCGTCTGCTGTAGAAGCCCTCAATCTTGTCGGCTTTCTTCTTCCATTGCTCGATTTGTGGTGGGGTATGAGGAATAGAGACAACATGTTGCTCTCCCGGAGGGAGTAGATAATCAAAAAGTTCGTCAGACACGCGAACCACAAGGGCTTCTTGCAGGAATGGATACCCCACAAACACTCGTTTACCGAGTTTCGCCTTTGCCAACTCACTGCTCGATCTGCTGGCAGGGTCAAGAAGAGTGACCACCATACTCTCATTGCGACTTTCCTGTTGGAAGACGCATACTCCATGGAAAGCAAGCTGGCCAACATGCGGCAAGGTTTTCAGACTAGGGAAGCCAGCAAGGGCTGAAGCACCGAGCTGTACACCGTCCACCAGTCCAACGTGTGGCTCAAGGCCATGCATGGTGGGCAAATCGAAGACGTTCTCAATGCAATGGCAACTGGGAATATCTGGGAAAACGCCGGGAAGAGACGAAGGGTACGTATACGCCAGATCTGGGGAGTACGTGAACTTGAGGGTGACGCCAAAGTCGTTCCTTGCCTTCTCCTCCGGTGTCAAAAGATGCTCCTTGGTCGCAATAGCGCTTAGCAGACGCTTTTCATCGATGAAAGGGATCTTGACCACTGCCTCCCATTCCATCTTTTTCCCGTTCATGTCTAGCTCAAAATCCCGAGGATAAAAGTCGATTATAGGCGAGTCAGGAGAAGTCATTAATTCCCGATATGCAGCAGGAACAATTTGCTTGCTCCGATCGGGCAAAACACCCATAAGCTGGTCATAAGGTCTGAATGGCTGTCCAAGCTGGAAATTCATATCCGCTCCAAGACCAAGTTTCACATCTGTACTTTGTCAGTAATGGAACCAAATAGATATGCTCGTTGAAATCGCTCACCAGAAATCATGGGAGCATAATGGTACCTGAAGAACCATGGCCAGGACGCGATGCCTTTGTAGTAATAGTACAGAACCCACTGAAGGCCCTGAACATAGTTCTCTGTCAATTTCTTCATCTCTTCATGATTGCTGAGATCCCATCCGAATTTACTCTCGTAGTATTTGTTCTTCCACTCCTGGAATTTCTCTTCATACTTCTTCTCAGCCGCTTTTTGTGCATCCTCCGCCGAAATCTCTTCAACCCTGGCATTTTCATACCTTCGGATGATTCGACGAACAGCCATGGAAGCCTCTTCGTCTTCCTCGTCCTCATCGTCATCATCTGAGCTGGCGGGCAATTGGAGCCTTATGTGTCGGTCTCCATGTTCGTCAGAAACAGTCGTCCATGGTACTCGAAGGTCATCTGCAAGCTGTTCCACAAACTTGCGGTCACGCGCTGGTAGCATGGATGGGAGATCCAGAGGCTTTGCCTCAGCCGCCTTTTCAGGTCGGTTGAGAACATACTTCTTGACATCTTTGAGGATTTGCTTTTGCGCAGGAGTGATCGTAAGTGTTTTTGGCTTGATTTGAAGCTCTGCATTTCCTTCCGCTCCGTTCTTCTTTGCCCGGATCCATTGTGCGTCGGAGTACTCGGCCTCGAAGAAGCGATACTCTACGTCACTCAGAGCCTCAACAAGCATTCCTAGCCGCTGCAGATTGATGACACCCTGCTCGTTAATATAACCTCCCATCTTTGGCAAAGCTTCTTTGTAAATTTTGAACATAAGTGCCAGAGCACCCTCATTGATGTGTAGGTTCGGCAGATTAGGCAGAAAGTCGTTTCCAACAAAGAAGGCCATAAGGATGAAGTCATCGATAACACGTTCCATGTCAAATGGAAATCCCAAAACGCCGTCTTGTTTCAACTCCTGGAATTCCAATTCTAAGTACTCCCGAACAATGCACAAGTGCAAAAGGTAGAAGTTCTGATGCTCCAGCTCCTTGGATTTCTTCTGAACTTGTCGGCCGAACGTTACCTCCTCACGAAGAAGACAGAAATGAGGGTCATGACTTAGAAGACCCAACATAATCAGATCTGCATCTAGACCATAAAGGCAGTGGCGAACATTGGGATCGTATCCTGGCTGTGCTTTCGCATGTCGGATGTATTCCATGATCTTGTGTTCACCCTCTCCCGGGACCTCATGACCGGAAAGAACGATATCCACTCCTTGCCAGTCTTTGTCCTCGGAGATCTTCTTGCTGATAAAGTATTTTAGCTGCCGCGTCAATTTCGCCATGAATTCTGTACCGGGGGTGATGCAGTTGCTGTCAAATGCATCTTCTTTCGGCATCTCAATTCCTTCCTTAATAGCCTTTTCCTTGGCTACTTCAGCATCCAAAGCTGTCCGAAATCGTCGCGCACGCTGCTGGTTCATTTTCGCGCGTGGTGCGACACCATCAACGGCCATAAAGAAAAGCTTCTTTGGTTTTATCTTGCCATACAAATGCTCGATGTAGTTGAAGATGGCAATAAACATCTGATCTTCGGTCATGCGAAAGGTAGGCGAGTCACTATCCTTGTGCGTACAGTTGTGAATGATGCCATTCATGTCGAGGTACAAGCTGTCGAACTCGGGTATCCGGTTTTCCGCAATCAGCAGTGAGATTGCGGGATACCGCTCGCTCAACCAGCGGAAGAATTTTGGGACACCCATGATGAATCTGATTCAATAAAAAGTTTCAAATCTATGTTGCAAAGAAAAAGCGGGTGAGCCGTTCGTCGTCGCGATCGTAGTAGTCGTCGTCGTAAGCGGTCGGAGCTTAAGTGGTAAGAATCAAGCTCGGCGAAGCATCAAAAGGCCAGCTATATACGGCCGAGAATAAAACGACTGCAAATCCTCCAGAAGCGTGAGATAACGAGAAAGATGAAAGAAGGAAAGAAAAGGTTAACGACACGGCCGTTGCCCGCTTCAGGTTGAGTCGATGATATGCGGGTTCTCGAGTGACTTGGGACGAATGAATAATACACTGGCTTCACCATAGCTGCTGCTCGGAGCGGCGAACTCATTTTCCCGACCGTCATCTAGACTCCTGAGGCATCAACGGGCTCGGCGCCTGAATTGGACTAGCGTCTTGGCATCCATTAACGCGCTCTGGCGGAGAAAGTCGCGTTTAAGAGAGAGCTCTCTCGTCTTGCGGATCTCAGTCGCAGAAAGCAAAGCTTGCCGCTCAACCCCCCAGCTCTTGCTTGGTCACCCACTGGTCATATATTCTCGCTCTCTTTCTTTTTAGCACCTGTGGGCTGCTTGTGATATCTTTTCTCAATTGCAGATTTTGGAAATTCGCACACCATGAGTGAGACCAACGACAACGGTACGACCTTTGCTATGCTGCTTTTGGGAGTGCTCGTCTAATATCGTATCTTATTATAGGTTTCATTGAGGAACAGGAAGAACAGGAAGAAGAACGCACTGAGGAGAAGATCATCAATGAAGGTATCTGACCTTCGTTCGTCTGGTTTCCCGAGGTATTCTGACATACTAATGATTACCTCAGAATACAAGACATGGAAGAAGAACGCGCCGTTCCTCTATGACATGATCCTGAGCACAGCCCTAGAATGGCCGACTCTAACAACACAATGGCTTCCTGACAAGCAGGAGTATGCACCTCAAACACCCAGAGCGTTGTGTGAAGTCAGGGCTGACGTTTACTCAGGGTTCCAGACAAGCCGTATTCAACCCATCGTCTCTTAATTGGTACCCATACCTCGAGTGATGCACAGAATTACTTGCAAATCGCTCATGTGCAACTCCCCAATCCCATTGCTCCCAATCCAGATGACTATGACGAAGAGCGCGGGGAGATTGGCGGTTACGGAGGTAGCTCCAAGAAGGCGCCCATGGAAATCAAATTTAATATCGTGCAGAAGATCGATCACAAGGGAGAGGTCAACAAGGCGCGTTATCAACCACAGAACCCCAACATTATTGCGACTATGTGCACGGATGGAAGAGTCATGATCTGGGATCGATCAAAACACCCCAGTCTGCCTACGGGAACAGTTAATCCTCAAATGGAGCTTTTGGGCCACACGCATGAAGGATTCGGATTGAGCTGGAGTCCGCACACTCAAGGTCATCTCGCTACAGGTAGCGAAGATAAGACCGTCCGTCTTTGGTAGGCTAAATGCTCCCGTTCCCCTTACAGTTCCACCTACTAACACAAAACAGGGATCTAACGACATATACCAAAGGCAACAAGGCTCTCAAGCCCATGCGGACCTACACCCATCATTCCTCCATTGTCAATGACGTGCAATACCACCCACTGCACTCCTCTTTGATCGGTACTGTTTCCGATGATATCACCCTCCAGATTCTGGATATTCGAGAGGCGGAGACCACCCGCGCGGCTGCTTCTACGGAAGGTCAGCACCGTGATGCCATCAACGCCATTGCCTTCAACCCAGCTGCAGAGACCGTTCTTGCTACTGGTTCCGCGGACAAGTCGATTGGCCTGTGGGATCTGCGTAACTTGAAGACCAAGCTCCACACACTTGAGTTTCATTCTGACTCCGTCACCTCTCTCTCTTGGCATCCGTTCGAGGAAGCGGTGCTAGCAAGTGCCAGTTATGACCGTAAGATTATGTTCTGGGACCTCAGCCGCGCTGGCGAGGAGCAAACCCCTGAAGATGCCCAGGATGGACCACCCGAGCTGTATGTGTTGTTAATTCCCTCTTTGCATAATCTTCCGCTGACTCGTTTATTTTCAGTCTCTTCATGCACGGTGGCCATACCAACCGTATCTCGGATTTCAGCTGGAACCTCAGCGACCCATGGGTGCTCTGCTCCGCTGCCGAAGACAACCTGCTACAGGTCTGGAAGGTCGCGGACGCTATTGTGGGCAAGGATCTGGAGGACGTGCCCACTGAAGAATTGGAGCCATGAATGAAGCCTTTTCAAAATTTCGATACCTGTACTATGTGCTTGTGCTGTTGTCTGTTGCATTAACCTTTCGGTCCTGATTTCAAAGAGACGATAACTTCATGAAACAAATCAAATTTTCCTTGAAAGATCCATTAGTATCCATTGCACTGCATTCTTGCTTCCTCTTGATTTCTTGATTGATGGTCTCTATATCTGGTGATAGATGGTACTGCACGTTGTTGTCGCACAAGACGAGGTTTATATTGGTGGGGATTTGATTGGCGTCACTCGTTTTCCAAGTCCAAGGATTCAACGACTTTAATTCATTGCAACTTTCAACACCCCCACACTCTTTTTCCAGGTTTCCACCAGTGCTAACATTAACTGTTCTTATATTTTTGATTCAACATGAACGAACACCATATCATTGCCAAGAATGGGATGCGACTTGTGCAAGAGCTCCTTGAACTTGCAGACAACACTCCCATACAACCTTATTTTGCTGCTGGATCTCCGTCCTACTGCGCTAAGGCCTCGAGAAGAGTACTATAGAATATGGGCTTCAGGCCGCTGCGGTTCCCTTGGGGGTTACCGTATCTTATCAATTTCCTTGCTGCGGGGTTGTTCGGGTTGAATTCGAACCCCAATTGGGTCGGTGTATCTGCAGATACACATGGCATATGCAAGGCTAGCTAATCAGGAAAATCCACACTGTATATATTTTAGGGCCTATATAGCTGCAGTATAGAGTAGTAGCGAGTTTTGGAATATTTAGAGAAGAAGCTTGCTCTGAGAAAGTAATATGTGCCAGCACTCTTATCTTTGCTAACCTTAAAAACCTCTATACCTAAAAATGGCCTAGCTTATGCTGCTCACCACGATAATCGGCCGTGTCAGGTGAGCCGGCCTATATCGGCATGGCTGTTGATTGGCTCCGAGCGGAAGCGGCGTGATGAAATCAGATCGGAGGATTTGCAACATGAAGGCGGTCACTAGCGCCCCCGCCAATGTTCCAACGTTCGAGAAAAAAAGATTATTATTCGATGACTCTTCTTACTCGACTGCAAATCTGATTATGCCTGTGAATACCTCCATCTGATTTTTGCCTTTGCTGTACAGAGAAACGGAGGCTGCTTGTTGACGTTACAGAGATATCTTTGCACGAGTTTCATCCTCTTTCTATTACTTCCTTTTTCCCCGTCCGTCCTCTTTCCTTTCCAAAGCTATGGGTTCTGGATCTCCTCCTGCCCCAGGCCCCAAGCCCACTGCCATCCCATCCCACCTTTTGAATGGTGGCTCTCCTTTACACCTGGGGACTGGCGCTCGCGATGCTCGTGAACGGGAGAGCCTCAATTCCTCGATCCGCTCCTCCTTTGCTCCCCGCAGACCCGTCGAATTCGACACTCCCGAGACTGTGGTGCAGCATCCCACCGGAGAAGGCAGTACCACTGCAACCGGTGCAATTCGCAGTCCAGTTGCTGTCAGGTAGGTTGTCCAGCCCATAAAAAAATAAACAGTACCAGCTAAGAACCGGATTCTCAGGCCTACTCTGAATGATCCTCCGCGGGATCCTAGAGATGAGGGAGCCCCCTTGACCCCGCCTGCGACCGTGAGCCGACCAGCAAGCCCATATACTATGAACCCTCCAATCGACTTTGACGGATTGAGCTGGCCTTGTAGGTTATCCTATGATTTACAATCTCGCCATGCCTCCTGATTGTCTTTTCTTAGGTCCTGGTACCAGAGCGCGATTGGAGTCGACGCCTGAGCAGACCGAAGAACGAATTCAGAAGCTTGCCGGAGCTGTGAGGACGATCTTCGAATGTATCGGAGAGGACCCCGAAAGAGAGGGGCTTCGAGAAACCCCAGAGAGATACGCAAAGGCAATGCTTTACTTTACGAAAGGATACGAGGAGAACGTGCGAGATCTAGTTAATGGAGCTGTCTTCCACGAGGACCATGATGAGCTGGTTATCGTCAAGGATATTGATGTGTTCTCACTGTGTGAGCACCACATGGTTCCTTTCACGGGCAAGGTATGATGAACTCATGGCAGCTACTCTTGTTGTCAGAGAGACCAGTCACTGATTGAGCTCTCACAACACAGATGCATATTGGCTACATTCCTGACCGCCGTGTTCTCGGCCTCTCGAAGCTCGCTCGCCTGGCCGAAATGTTCTCCAGAAGACTCCAGGTGCAGGAGCGTCTCACTAAGCAAGTCGCTCTCGCCATCTCCGAAGTGCTGAAACCACGTGGTGTGGGTGTTGTCATGGAGTCTTCCCACCTTTGCATGGTCATGCGTGGCGTGCAAAAGACCAGCAGCTCGACTACTACGAGCTGCATGCTGGGATGCATGCGGTCTAGCGCAAAGACCAGGGAAGAATTCCTCACCCTCCTCAACAGGAAATAATGCCAGTTACACACCTATTTTGACGTTAATTTATTGGCCAGTTTTAACAGTGGACGATTATCATGATAACGGAGTTATGGTGGCGACCTTTCAACAGGTCATTGGGATGTCTGGTTTTCTGCTCTGTCTGGGGCTTCATATTCGTTTTTTACTTTTTCTAACTCTTCCCTGGGCCATTCGAACCGTTTTTGCAAACGCATATTGCGGACGGGCATTGTATAGATATGTTACTCTTTTCTTTCCTCTTGTGTGATGGAGAAGGAAACCAACTCCTTGGATGAATACCCGGATCGAATTTCGGACGAGTTTGGCCAGATCTCTTAGAGAGAAGGAATCAAATCGTACATGGCCTGAGAACCAACAAAAAGGGGGGTTTGAAAAGCATCTAGTGCTTAATTTTGGGGGGATTTTCTTACTTATCAGGAGTTGCTCTTGGAAAAGAAAAAACAGCGTGGTCGGCGAGGTTATTTTCAACACTCTGCTTGTATACTCAACTTCAGCATGATCTCTTTTCAGTTATGGTACTCAGCTACCATGTCGAGATCTACCTCTTCCATCTCAAGCTCATTACGAGTGATCCTCTTTTGGAATCATTTCACAATTCGCTCATTCACCAATACGTCTTCAGGTCAATATTATAGATGGACAGGTTTGCGACGAAGAATAGCGTCAACCATATATTGTACTTAACATCTTGGGATTGATAGTCATCTAATACATACGGCACCGTGCAGAATATATGACTGTTAACTACTGTGAATATAATAGATACTATATCTCAGGCTGAAAATTTAGTGTCTCGCTCGCAGGTGAATATCACTTAGTAGGGGAGGTGTTCTCCTATCAGTCACTGGTTATGTTCCTCGCCCTGAGCAACTCTTTCTCTTTCTTAAACGTATATTCGCAATACGCTCGAGCAGTTGCACATCTATCCAGCGATTGCCTTAAAAAACAGAGACCCTCGAATCAGGCCTACTGAGAAGTAAACAAGACAACTAATGTAGCTGGGCCCTCTATTATCTGGGAGGACCCCCGCTGTTGTGTTGTTGTGTTGCTGCCACAACAGTCCTTCTCTCACTTCACTATCTGACACGTCTTGAGGCCTCGAAGTACCTTTCACCTCTTTGTTTACTTCACTCCACTGTTTTCCTCAGTCAGAGTTACAGCCGCTTCTCAACAGAAAAGGTATGTCATCTCGAGCTCTGTGATTTACTCTCAGTCCGATAAACTTGCATTTGTTTACTGACAGGATACTGATCGTCTCAAGTTTTCCACCAAGTCGATCGAGTTCGAGCTACCAAGTAAGCATCGAGGTTCAAAGGCCCAACAATGTCGGGAGAGCGCGAGACAACCGGTGAAGCAGGCCGCGATGCCTCTGCTGCTCCTCAAGGAACTGCTACTCAAAGCAACGCTGCTGCATCTGTTCAGTCCGTCAACACGGCCATGCCAGCCGGAACTGGACAGATGCCAGCACCTGCAGGACCAGTCCCATCCGATCAGGCGAACCCCGCGCAACCCCCAGGAGCTCGAGCCCCAATAATACACCGCAACGTGCATCCGGACGTCGCTTTACAGGCATATCTCATACGCCAGCAGTTGTTGGTGGGCATCCCCCCTGAGCAAGTGATTCCGATGAGAGGACACAGGGCCGGCCAACAACCTCGACCCAGGAACATGCCACCCGTGCCCCCGATCGTGCAGTTCACTGCAAATGGAAATATCGTTATACCGCATATTCCACCAGCACGCTTCAGCGGCATCATGTATCCAATCCCGAGAATCGCATCTCAGCCCACCGAGCCTGCTGAGCCTGTCGAGCCTGCCGGTGTTCGTGTTGAGCACGCAGCAACTAACAACAACGGCAATGATCAGGTTGCAGAGGCATCAGGGCCAGTTACACCACTGAACCAGGTCGCGCCTGAAGTATGTATGCAAATTCATGGCATGGGTCCACACAGGCCTGCGACGCAGCAAGAAGAAGACCGTATGCAACATGCGCGTCAAATCGATGCTGCCAGTCATAGCAATCCACTCGATGGTCGCCTGGAGGTTCCCATTGAACCAACTGATTCGACAACCGAACCTATGCAACTCGACGAGCCCAACGATGAACCTATGGTTGACTCGGATTCGAACAGTGTCCATGGATTCGACCTCTTCAGGGCCATTCTAAATTTCCCGGGTTTGGTTCACAATGTGATGGGATACCTTGACGTCAAGGATATTGTCAACCTCTATGCCATCTCAAAGGACTTCAACCGCTTGATCAAAGACTACCCAGTTGATTTCGTCTTGGACGTGGCCAACCAGAAAGCTCCTGATTGCGTTGCCATATTCCCATGGACCGCCTATCGCAAATTGTGCACCCAGCATCGAGGCACTCGTCAAGCGAACGAGGCACCCGAAGGTCCAACCACCCGCATTGCACCATCATTCGGATGGCTGTCGATGATCTGCTACCGCGAAGAGGTCGTCAAAGACATGTTGAGACTATTGCGAGAAGGCGGAATCGAAGTACCCAAAGGCTGTCAGTCCGTGATCAAGAAGATTTGGTTCCTGATGGACATCCCCGACAACACACGTCGAGTCTGGGCCGTTCGGAACAAGAGGCTCTGGCCAGATATCGACCTCTTCTTCGCATCTCTGTTTATCATCCGACTCGAAATGTACTTCGAAATGAGACTGACTGAAGGTCGTAATGCGGATGGTCTGCGACGTCTGCTCATGGCCCAGCCGAGCTTTACGCTCTTGTGCAACGCCCTCAAAGGCACCGCCCTGCGGAGCCCTATCGAGAGGCTCAAGGCATTTATCCGCTGGCAGTACGACCCGACGCCCCAAGAGGCCGGAGAGGCAATCTTCGGGGTCCCGGCCGACGAAGTTGGAAAGCTTCAGTGGGAAGGCTATGGCAAGATTGGAGGACAAGTGAAGCTGCAGAGGCCAGACGCGCTGATCCTGAGAGAATGCGTGCGGCGACAGCTTGACATGCAGCGCTTGTACATGGATGCCTTCTTTGATCACACTGTATCGCCGCCAGTCGAGAGAAGCGGAGCCCTGACTCCATGGGAAGAAGAAATTCAGCAAGCCGCTCTCGTGTCGGGGATGAGTTGGCACGAAGCGATAGTTGTCGATCAGTGGAAAGATTGAGATAACCTCGAGAACCAGCGGATGGCGGAGGTAGTGCGTTTCTTTACTTTGGCCATTAGTCCTGACGTTGTTTCGGGACCTTGACACTCTAGCTGATCATCGCAACGTGGTTATGCTGGCGCGGACTGATCGTGGCAAATTTGGGATTATTGTAGTAGGAAAATGTGTATGCAAACGTCACTGAGAAATACTTGCAATGGACTTGTGATTTGTACCAATCTTCAGGCTCAGAATAACCACGACTGTAAAAACATTGGTTGTTCCAAGTTGAATTGGTAGTAGGGAGGCTGCGAGCTTTCGAGGAGCCACTTCTCATACTCTGTATAGATTTGGGGTACGGATTGTAGAGGAGAATCATCTGTCTCTCTGAATATGCAAGCAGGCAGGCGCATCTCATCCATCAGCCCTGGTTCCGTAGGTCAGTCGGTGAGAGCGTAGTGCTAATAACGCCAAGGTCGCGAGTTATATTTTTGTCCCCTCAAACTTCAAAGAGTCCTTTTTTCCCCCTTCTGCAATCTGCAAATCCGGGATGGAGAGCTTCTCTCTGGACAGTGGACCAAGGATCAAGGTTGTGGGCATTATCTGGCTTGGCGTGTGATCACGTGCTATTTGTTTTGTCTTGATTTCAAGTCCATGAAGGGTCCGCTCTAGCTCGAGCAACAATCTTTCCAGCTTCCAGCTTCACTTCATTGTTTACCCTCCCTTAGCTCTCTCACTGCATGCAATGGCAGTTTTATTGTTCATAGATCTCAACGGCAAGCCCATATCAGACAGTGAGATTATAGGATATGGAGGGTCAGGGGTTGTGGTTCGTCGTGGCAACTTGGCCATCAAGTCTCCACTAAGACACCAGACACCCTTGGAGTAGTGATGCGGACGTGCAATCAAATCTGGAGGTTATCGGGGCGAGAGCAAGACGTCTATCGTCGTTTAATTCATTTGACAGAGACCTTGTCGATGGTATCGTCCCTTGTATCGGGCTCTTTGCGAACGCCATTCAACTCGCCTTCATGGAAAACAAAGATCTACGCGCCTATTTAGAAAAGAACAAGCCGCCACGTACAGTCCAGATTTCATGGTTTCGCCAAATGGCTCGAGCCCTTGAGCAGATCCACAACACTTGTGTCCTTGTGGCGGATATTGCTACTCGCAATTTTCTACTCGATTCTGATTTATCGATCCGAATTTGCGACTTCAGCGAATCATCTCTTCTACCATTAGGGACGGTGATGGAAAATGCTGATGACAACGGATTCTCGATACAAACAGATATCGGGCAGCTTGGCGCAGTAATGTATGAGGTTATAACGGGCCAAAAATGTGAATTCGATCTTTTCAAAGATAACCCTCCCGATGATGGTCGAGCTACCTGGCCACAACGATCTTCGCTTCCCAGTACCGATGCACTCTGGCTCGGGCCGATTATTGAAATGTGTTGGACGGCGGGAAGTTTCCGAAACGCGCACTGCTTGTCACAGGCGTTAAACTCATTCGATTGGGAGCATATATCGGATCAGGAGAATCGATTCTGGAACAAGCTACATCTAATGCCTCTTCGGTCTATTCAACGCCAGGTGAAGAACCCTGTTGTGATCCTAGCGATTACTTTCAGTGCCTTGATGGTCCTCGCGACTTGGGCCAAGTGGCACCCCTAAATAAGGCAACGGCATTTCGGCTATATGCTGGTTTTCTTTTTCTCTTTTCTCCTTTGTCTGAGCGAGGGCCAGGGATCATCGGCTAAGCTGGAGTGTCGGCATACCCCGCTCTGACGGGATTCCGTCGACGGAGGTCCGACCCAGAAGTGGAAAACCGCGAATGCGATACCGCAAGTATAAAAAGTGCTTGGCCCCTCGATCTTTAGATGGAGTACCTGCACCTTCGGTCCCGCGAAGAATGGTGACACGAGATGTCGCCGACTGGGTTGTGTCCCTGTCCTATTCTTCTCTACCACCAGAAGTCATCCAGGCGGCAGTGCGAAGCTTCTATAACTGGGCTGGCTGTGCTGTAGGCGGATGCAAGCACCCAGCTGCTACTATTGCTCGCAAGTCGCTTTCTCGCTTCTTTGGAGCGCCAACGTCGAATCTTCTTGGCTGCCAAGGAGATCGGGTCGATGCCCAGCATGCTGCTCTCCTCAATGGTATCGCATCCCACGTTCATGACTACGACGATACCCACCTGGACACCATCATCCACCCAACTGGCCCCGTTGCCGCGGCGCTCTTGAGTTTTGCCCAGTCCTTGGACCGACCTATCCCAGGGGCCGACTTTGTGACTGCGCTGGTTGCGGGCATCGAGGTCGAATGCAAAGCCGGGTTGTCAGTATGGCCAAGCCATTACGATGTGGGCTGGTATGTTCTTGTCCCCGTCTTTCTCCATCGTTGACAAGCCTCTATTCCATTGCGCGACCCCGTTCAGACGAAGCTTACCGTTTTCAAGGCACATCACAAGCACAACGGGCTCCATCGGAGCGGCCGTGGCTGTCTCCAAGCTTCTGCACATCAGCCAGGAACAAACCGCCCATGCCATTGGCATCGCAGCCACCCAAGTGACGGGCCTCCGTGAGATGTTTGGGTCGCACACCAAATCCTTCCATCCTGGGCGCGCTGCTCAAAACGGTCTTCTAGCTGCCATCCTCGCCTCGGAAGGGTATACCAGCTCCTTGCAAGCGCTGGAAGCCAAACGAGGCTGGGTTCGGGTCGTCGGATGCGATGATAAACTGCACGATGAAATTGCAAGTCTTGGGAAGGAGGGTGAATGGGAGATTGCAAAGAACTCCTTCAAACCATTCCCATGTGGCATTGTGATCCACCCGGTTATCGACGGATGCATATCGCTGAACAGCCGACTTAAACACCAGGGTCTCTCCGCACAATCGATCAGAGCCGTGACTGTCACCGTGCATCCGCTCGTTCTCGAGCTGACTGGAAAGACAAAGCCTCGAGACGGGCTCGAAGCCAAGTTTAGCGTCTACCACGGAGGCGCCATTGGGCTCCTCCTGGGCAAGGCAACGCCAGCACAATACGAGGACGCTGTCATCAACGACCTCGGGATCGTGAACCTACGAGATAAAATCCACGCAACAGCCGATAGCGGAATTCGGTCGGATGAGTGCCATATTGTCATTGAGTTTGCAGACGGCCACACACGGATCGAACACCATGTGGACCACGCAGTGGGAAGTGTAAAATCCCCGATGACGGACAGCCAGCTTACAGAAAAGTTTGTCAATCAATCTGCTCCGATAATCGGCGTCGAGCAAGCAAGGAGGGCGAGTGAATGGTGCTGGGCATTGGAGGCGCAGGATGATGTCCGTCGAATCAAAGATGTGCTTTGACATTCGGTGTACTGACGGAGGATCACTTGCCGTCTTGACTGCCCAAGCCCCCCGGAAACAAAGTCCCCGTTAGCTGGAGGATATATAAAGTAGATGTAGTTATACTGCCTCGGGTATGTATAAGGTTGCCCGAGACAAGCTTCCCCGCATGGGGCATATAAGCGAGTGTGGGGAGGAGGCAAGTCTGGGCCGATCGCCACGAAAGAGCCAATTTCCACTAAAATCCTGGCTCTTCTTATACTTCCGGACTGATAACAATCGTAAACCATGAAAGTGGTGACGATTGAGAGCCAGTGCATCAGCTTACCATCCACCTAACATCTCCAACCATCCACATCTTTCAACCCCGCCTTGCAGGTCATTGCCTGTATCGAGAAGGTGACAAGGCCATGTTCCGGTTTCTGGGGGAAGTATATACTGCTTTCGCGGGGTTAGCAGGCTCGATAAGTGACAGCTCCAGAGAGGCCTTTGCGTAACGTTGGTATAAGAATCTCGAACCATCATCATCATAATGTTCGTAAGATCGTGAAAAAAGCAGAACCTGCGTTTCTCTCTCTCTCTCTCTCTCTCTCTCTCTCTCTATCTTATATACTCGTCGTATACAAGCCCCCCAAATGGACCACTCCAAGGACCTGCAAGTCGAGCATATAGCCGACTCGAAGCAGGACAACCCGGCCATTCCTGAAGTCACCCACAAGGAAGATGCATCCATCAGCCAAGTCAAACTCGAACCGACTCCAGCCTTCACCCTCCAAGAGGAGAAGGAAGTGTACCGCAAACTAGACTGGAACCTCATGCCCTTGATCTTCATCCTATACTCGCTCGCCGTCCTCGACCGGTCCAACCTGGGAAATGCGAGAATCGCCGGAATGGAAGACGACATCGACCTGAGTGGTCGGCGGTACGATTGGCTTGCGACCGTGTTTTATATCGCCTGTAAGTACTCCCCCTTACCCTAGGGATGGATGGATTGAAAGCTGCCAGCCTTGCCAACTCGTTGTCAAAAACTTTGCAGACATCCTCTCGCAATGGACCTCCGTCGGCTGGAAAGCCTTCCCGCCGCACATCTGGGTCTCGCTCTCCGTCTTCCTCTGGGGCTTCATCTCCACCATCCAAGCCGCCTGCACGTCCTGGGCCGGCCTGATGGCCTGCCGCGTCACCCTCGGCATCGTCGAAGCCATGTTCGCCCCCGGCGTGCCGCTGTACCTGTCCTACTTCTATCCGCGCGAGAAGCTGGGGATGCGCACCGGCATCTTCCTGTCCGGCTCCGCGCTGGCGAACGCCTACGGCGGCGCGTTGGCCTACGGCATCTCCCAGGCCCGAACCTCCATCGGCGCGTGGCGGATCCTGTTCATCGTCGAGGGCGTGCCGACCGTGCTGCTGACCGCGTTCGCCTGGTTCTTCATCCCGGATTCGCCGCACAAGGCGAGATTTCTGAACGCGAGGGAGCGCGAGATCGCCGTGGCGTTGTCGCAGAGGCAGCCCGGGGACCGGACGACGCAGGGGTTGCAGTTGAAGCAGGTGATGGCGTCTTTGCTGGATTATACCAGTGAGTTTAACCGGGACCTTTCCCTTTTTTCTTTTCAATCGAACGTCAATCTGAGAATGACAAATAAAAGGCTACCTCCCACCCCTGATGTACTTCGGCTGCAACGTGTGCTTCGCCTCGCTGCCGCTCTTCATGCCGACCATCATCTCGGAAATGGGCGCCTTCTCGACCATCCAGTCAAACGGGCTCAGCGCGCCGCCCTACGTGCTCTGCTGGATCGGCATCGTCACGGCCGCCTTCGTCTCCGACAAAGTCGGCATGCGGGGTCCCTTCGTGGTGGGCGCCGCCCTCGTCGCTGCCGTCGGCTACATCATCCTCGGCACGCAGACCACCGTGGCAGCGCGCTACTTCGGGCTGTTCCTGGTCGTGCAGATATTCGTGTCGGTGGCCCTGCTCCTGACGTGGGTGGGCAACACGCATGCCACGGACTCGAAGCGCGCGGGGGCGCTGGCGCTGCTGGCGACGGGAGGACAGTGCGGGCCGGTCCTGGGCACGAACATCTTCCCGAAATCCGAGGGGCCGTATTATCGCAAAGGCATGTGGATTTCGTGCGGCGCGTGTCTGATCGTGGTGGTGCTGGGAACGCTGCAGATGGTTCTGCTGTGGAGGGAGAATAAGCGGCGGGATAAGATGTTTGGACGGGATCGTGATGTGGTTCAATTGGACCAGCCGACCGGTTATGGGGACGACGAGCGGTTCCGTTATGTGGTGTAGGTCTTCGTAGTATATAAGGGACAAAGCAAGTGATAACCTGTAATAGTCTAGACAGCTCAGCTGGTCTACAGAGGCTACCGAGGTTGTTGCTGCCAAGGCAATGCGTGCAAATTCAAATTCCCAGTCTGTGATAAGCAACTAACCGCTTTCTCTAGATCCGTTTCTCAGATGTATAGTAGTTCTGCGCATGTATACTACGGTAATGATAACGAAGACAGATAGACCATTCAGGAATCACGTAACTCAGCCAATGCACTCACAATTCCGAAAACGAGACCAATGGTCAACAAAGAAGAAACCTGCGCCGGGGTGTTGAAAACAAAACAACTACCCTATCCGTGCCTGGCGGCTTTCTTAACCACCAGGAGCCAATGACATGATATTTCCCAGATCTAAGCGACGAAAGCATCCTTGATCTCGCTGTAGATGGCACCGAGTTCTTCGTTAAGAAGCTTTTCGGCCTTGTTGACGATACCTTCGATACGACCCTCGAAGGCACCGCCCTGGTAACCACCCTTGGAAACGATATCGCTGTAGTTGGCGGATCCACCACCGTTCCAGGCAAGGAACTGCAAGTCAAAATCAGCACGAATCTTCTCCAAAATGATCCTACACGGGGGGGGGGCGAGCTTACGTTAGGAGTGTCAGATGGGATGTCACTAAGGGCGTCCTTGGTGGAGATGGAGATGAGGGCTTCCTTCAGCTTCTTAGGAGTGATCTCTTCGACAGCGAAAGCAGAGTCCTTCGAAGGCTGAAGAGACACGAAATAGGCCAGCAGACCAGCGATGTGGGGAGAAGCCATCGAGGTTCCGGAGATGGTGTTGACGGCGTACTTGCTGCCAATCCAAGTGGAGAGGATGTTGAGACCAGGAGCGAAGATGTCAGTGCACTTTCCGTAATTGGAGAAGTAGGCACGCTCATCGGCCAGAGTCGAGGCACCAACGGTGACAGCGTTCTCAGCTGCCGCAGGCGAATAGTTACAGGCATCGGCGTTGTCATTACCAGCGGCCACGGCGAAGTGGATGCCGGCATCGACAGCTGCGTTGACAGCCAAGTCAAGGGTTCTGGACTTGCCGCCACCAAGACTCATGTTGGCGACGCTTCCCTTGAAGCCCTTCTTACCAGACTTAGCCTTCTTGGTGTGGGCAATGGTGGCCCATTCGACACCCTTGACGACGTCGGACATGGTACCAGATCCATTAGATCTCAGAACCTTGACGGCGTGGACGTTGGCCTTCTTAGCAACACCATACTTCTTGCCAGCAATGGTGCCAGAACAATGGGTACCGTGTCCATTGCCATCTTCGTCCGCATCACCCTCAGGGATAGTCTTTCCCCAGGAAGCACGGCCTTCGAAGTCGACGTGGTCAACGTTGGTGCCGGTGTCGATGACATAGACATCAACACCCTCGCCTCCCTCAGCTGCGTACAGGTACTTGTTGAATGTGCCAAAGGAGAGGGGATCTCGGTGGGAGATACGGGCCAGACCCCAAGGAGCGCCATTTTCGACGGCAGGATCCTCTTTCATGACGTGGACTTCGGAGTCCTTCTCGATGTAGTCAACCTAGAAAGAGTGTTAGATAAGGGAGTCGAGATAAGCATTGTGGAGATCAACGGTTACTCACATCGGGATGTCTGCGGACCTGCTCAATGACATCCTCATCGAAGTGTCCGGAGTAGCCGAGGAGAGACCCGGCAACATCGAAAGTGTGCTTTAGGCCGTCGAAGACATCATCGTCTGACCCGAACAGCGACCGCTTTTTCAGCTCTGTCCGCACGTTCTGAGATTCCGAGTGGATGTCCTGCACCCAGCTGTGGTGTGCGACGGCCGATTCAGAAGTGACGTGCTTCTTGAAAACGACAATGTATGAGTCCGGGACTTCCTTGGAGTTTGATGAAGAGAGAACGGGAGCTGCCCCGTTGTGGATGGAGTCGACGACAACGGGTGACGCAGCCGTGAGAAGCGGGAGAAGGGAAAGGCCCAAGATGCCCTTCATGATGACGAGGGGATAGAAGAGCTATAGGCCAAAAAGAATGATACAGCAGTTGAGTAGTGATGGTGAGAAGATGAAGGATGGAAAGAAAGGTTTGGGGGGGGGGGGGTGGAGGGAGGATGAAGAAGGAAGAGGATGGATGAGTTGGAGATGGAGAAGAGGACAGGAGCAGCTGCATCAGCAGCAGGCAAGGGAAGCGGAGGATGATGCAACCGGGATACGGTAACTTACATGGGGCCGCCCATACCTTGGCTGGCGTGATTGTCGATCCGATAGCACTACTGTGGGGGTGATAAACCTCAGGCAGACCTGGGGTACGGTACCGATACCGATACAGCACCCAGGCTACCCAGCAGGTACCACCTTAGCTTCGGACTACGGAGATTGTCTCGACTCTCAACCTTGGTGAGGCGCCAGGCAAGAGAGGTTGGGCTGAGTCAGTATCAGCGAACACCCGAATTAGCCCCGTAACTCGCGGTGAGGAGAAGGCATCCCCTCATCTGTATCGAATGTCCTCGGTATGTACCAGCCACGTACCAGGCAAGCACTAGGTCGCGTGCTTTGCTTTGCCTTGCTCGGCTGACGCTCTACACTTCCAGGGCAAGGAAAGTCATCTCACCCAGTACGGTATTGTCACCTTATCGCCTTATCATTCCATTCTCTGGCCAATCACAGGAGGGTCTCCCGGCATAGCCGCGTTTGAGGTCAAGTCACCTGATTTCCGCTTTTAGACGCTTGGTCCCGCTCCACAAGCGGTGGATTCGGGGTTACTGATGAGGTACGTATAGTGTGGCACTGTGGCATTTAGCATCACCAACCTTACCTCAGTTTTATGCCAACAATTGTGTAACTCCAGTTGATTGTATGCAGATCAACCCTGGTTCTATCTTGATTCCGAAATTGATCACTTGCAAAGAACACAATGTGTCGACGTTGATCGTCTGACTAGCAAATCCGTCCCCTCCATTCCGCCTGTGCCATGCCAGGCAAGTGCATCGACTAGACTCGCTAGCAGAACCACATACCAATGCAGACCGCCTCCATCATCACGTCAAGTGCAGGTTCATGGTGTCTGATGGTGACTGGCCATCAGAGGTAGTCGGGGATAAGATTCAGCGGCGCAATGAACCACCCGACCTCCCTCCGTTCCCCGTCTCCCTCGTCCTCGAACCAGCGACTCGCCGCTGACTTGACGCCGATTCTCGACGATTTGAAAACAATATGTGCTGAAGATGTGATAACGTTGGAACAAGCTCTAACGGCGACCGAGAGTTTGCTTCGCCTTCGTCACACATTCATCGACAATGATCATCCGAGAGCGGCGAAGGACGCATTCCGACATCTACAAGGATTTCAGATACTGTTGGGCTTTGTCAGGAAGCTTTCAGACCTCTACGATAGAGAAATTTTGTCAAGAGAGGAGACGAAGAACTTGCTGATTCTGTGCAAGGATATTCTGGGAGTTCTGGCAGAGAGTCTGAAGGAGCATTTTGGGAATAAGCGTTACTTTGCCAAAAGGATTGCCGGTGGAGGAACTGAGGCATTGGAGGATGCCCTTGCAATTTTGGCGGACAAAATCGATCATGTCCAGGGCGATGCAGAACAGTTATATGGCAGCGTCCTTGCCGCCGCTCTCTGCCAGGAAACAGTCGCAGACATCTTTACCATGTTAAGCACCAAGTTCCAGGCGAGCAAGGACTCTCTGTCTGTTCATGATTTTCGGATGGCTGTCGACCGATGTCTGGGGAACACGGAGACAGTTGAAGTACCGGAATTCTTGGGCCCATTTCTGCGACTATGGCTTACGCAGTCATCGTCTTCAACTGGATACGAAATCCAAAGACTGGCAATACCTGCGAGCCTCTGCCAGCTCGCTTCACAATCTCGGAGAAACGCCGTAGCATTACATGCCACTGGAATGCTCACTTCGATCCTACCGCTTTTGTTCAGTAGCGACCGCCCTGAAAATGAGCGAATCCTCTACCAAGAACTTGCACGATTACTCTGCGTCGAGGGCCTGAGCAATTTAGACGACGCCGTGAGCCTGTATCAGAAAGCACATGACCGGCCTGAAGTCCTGCAATTTCTATTAAATGCTTTGAAGTATTCCAAGGAGCCTCCTTCCATACATTTTGATCTGTCATTGCACGGGTTCGCTTCTGTGGAATTCTCCACACTCGGGCGACCATTTCCTCCGACTGCCTCGTCAGGATACACATTAGCGGTATGGGCACGTTTTGATCAGTTCGACTCCGATACGCATACGACAATCTTCGGGGCGTTCGATGCCAGCCAAACTTGCTTTTTGCTTGCTTACCTTGAGAAAGACACACGCCATTTCATTCTACAAACTTCAATAAAAGGGCCTCGTCCTAGTGTGCGATTCAAGTCGTTAGCCTTCGAACCGAATCGGTGGTATCATATCTGCATCGTACACAAAAAGCCCAGATCCCCGTCTTCATCTCGAGCTTCTCTCTTTATTGATGGCGAGTTTGTCGAGCAGCTGAAGATTGAGTACCCGTGTGTGCCTGTTGGAAATGCTCCCAACAGGTCGCCACGGATCCAAGCATTTTTTGGCACGCCGCAAGATTTGGCGATGAGACTGGGAAAAGGAGTATCGACCTCGCGCTGGTCCTTAGCAAACGCAATGCTCCTCGAGGACGCGTTCAGCGACGACATGATTTCTGTTTTCTATAATCTTGGGTCACGGTATTATGGCAACTTTCAGGACTGTTTGGGCTCTTTTCAGACATACAAAGCATCTGCAGCCTTGAATTTGCGAAACGAGCACCTACACCCAGGCAAAGAAGAGACCTCGGATATTGTTACAGCTATCCGGCGCAAAGCAAGCGCTCTAGTACGTGAAAGCTCCATCTTGATCAATGTCTCTCCGACTGCCGTGCTCGATGATGACGACAGCAACAACGTTGACGAGTCTCAACTGGTCAAATCCTTATCCAAACAAGCTGCCAAGAATCTACAGCAGCTTACAAAAGCCGGCGGTAACGCCATAGCAGTAAATGGCGCTACCCCTGCCATCAATGATGCTTTGACACAGCCCCATGGTGTTGGCATCTTAACCGGTGACCCTGTGATTGCAGTGCCCCAGTCCCTGGATGATGCAAGCTGGCGTATTGGCGGCTGTGCAGCCGTGCATTTGAGTCTGGTTCACGCAGCCAGTACGGCAGAGTGCTTGAAATTGGCTGTCGAAACACTCTACGAAGCAGTTCTGGATAGTTGGAGGAATAGTGAGGCAATGGAGAGGGACAATGGATACGGAATACTTGCCGCCCTTCTCCGCGAAAAGCTTGGGTTCCCGTTAGGCAATTACACCGCGTCATCTAAGACATCAGTTGTCTACTCCAGCACTCAAGAACGATCGGCTTTGGCCATTGAGCTTCTTCGCTTGACTCTCAAGTTCGTTGGGTACGACTTCGAGAATCCTAGCCGCTCCATCATCACGAACCCACTTGCATACAGGATTCTACTTGTGGATCTTGATATCTGGCGATTTGACGAACTTCCTTTGATACAGCTGTACTACTCTCAATTCTCCACCTTTGCCACTGAGAGTCAGTTCCGCCGGTTCAATGCAAAAAGGCTTGCTCGCATGCGTGTCAACAAAAAGCTCCTCGAATCACTGAAGGGCGAGGAATTTACACAGGCCGCATTGGATCTGTTCATATCTGCCTTTAGATCCCTCATGGAGAGTTGTTTGTCTGCCGATTTGATGCGGTCCCTTGCTCTTTTCATTGTCTATGCCATTCACAGGCCGAAGCCATCTGTTAAACTCCAGAAGAAGAAAAGCCTTCGGTTTATCAAAGGTTCTCAACGGCCAGTTACGCCTGATAAAAATACAGAAAAACATGTCTCCAATCTCACAATAGCGGTGGCAATGCTTCGGATGTATTGCTTTTTCCTCTGCAACCCCAATGATTTAATGCCGATGAGAAAGTTCGCTAAAGCTGTTACGAATAAGGTATGCCTCGAGGATTTCGTACTCTCTGACCCAGCTCGTTCTAATTTCTTTCCTTTTGCAGTGGCTTTTGTACCTCATGTGCGAGGATGAACCAGAAGTTGTTGTCCTCGCAGCCAAGATTTTGGCTCGCTTGATTGTTGTCCATGGTGCTGCCTACAGCAAAAAGTTCGCTGAAAAGAATGGGGGATATTCCATCATGCAACATCGCCTGAAAAAATGGTGGGATGTGCCAGCATTATGGCCCATCTGCTTCTCGATTCTCTTTGGGTTGGATGTCGGACTACTGGATCTGAATAGGCCCTTTGATCATTCGGTACTTCTCGACATGCTTTCTCCCCAAGGCAAATCCGTGGTTGCGTTTCCTGAAATGCTTCCCGTTATTACGGAAATGATGCAGAGTGGCTTAAAGAAGGTAGCCTTGGAAGTTGGGAGTTGCGTAACGGAGGGAGATGGCCGCGGGTCATTGGAAAAGCAGCTAGAGTGCCTGGATAAACCTTCGATGTCTTCTTTTTGCCCTGTTGGTAAGTCTTCATCTAAACCGACACCGTCACGGATTTCGATCGTCGATCGCGTTGCTGAGATATCTCGACAGATAAGCCTATTGAAGGGGCCTCGATCTTGGTTTCAGTCATTGACTTCCTTGCTGTGTTACATATGAAGTCCCAATGCTTTCGAGATTTCGCTTCGCAGTTCGCTTATGTTCAACGACTACTTTTCGTGTTGTTCCCGGTTGTTGTCGGGTCTGACATAGTGAGCGCAGAAGCTGAGCTCAATTGTCGTGACGGAGGACTCAGCTTTGATGACAACAATCTGGTCATTCGCCCGCGCTCGCGTGCAGGAACCGTGTTGCACACAACGACCGTTGAGCAGTCTGGCACCCGCGATGAAAATGGCGGGCCTTTGCGACGTGGTTCATCTTTTGTCCTCGTATCTTCAGCTAAAGCCAAACATTCGCCGTCTTCTGTTCGTATTCGGCATGTTATAACACCGAAGCTCATTGGAAACGGAGCTGTAATTGACAACCACATTGTCCGGAAAACCCTGGAGCTTGTTCTAGCTGTCTTCTCAGATCAGCTGCTGGAACGGAAGGACTTTTCTGGGCTTGGTCTCCACCTCAAAACACCACCTGGGTTCCTTGAACATCAGACATTCTTCGAATCTTGGTTGTTTAAAAGTCTTCTATCGAGACTGCAAACTATTCTCACTGTGAAACAGGAGCTGCTACTAGAGCCACGGACTCTAACAAATTTAGGACGCTTCGCAACTCACTTACGGGAAGCAGTGTATGAAGGTTGGCTCATTGACGGAGCCACCAATATCCTGGACTTTCTGGGAACCGTTCTGGAGTATCTTCAGCGGCCTGACGTGTCATCGCTGAAGAGTATCCGACTCTGTAGTCAGGCCATTGCAACGATTCGATCCACCCTGTTTCGAGTAGTTTTACTTAACTTATCCGAGGTCAACGATGCAGAGGCACTTCCATTTTTGAAACAGTTGACTTACTGGCAGGTGGTCATTCTTTCAGCAGGAGAATCTCAATCAGAATACCTGCAGCTTTTATGTTACTTGCTTTATGCGAAGTTGATAAGCGAGAATGAGGATGTTCGCTTGGCTGCAGCCAGCTTATGGCGTGTTATTCTGGTGCAGAAGCCCGCTGAAATGTCAACAATCCTCAGCCATGCCACAACATCACTCCAGCGACGTCTATCCGGTGGCTTTGATATGCTTGTTGGCATGGAAGATGCCGCCTTCGTCGAATGGGTTGATGACCAACGCGATGATCTCGACGCCCTGTTCTTCGGGATACTTTCCAAATCCTGGGAATCCTTTGTCCATGAGGAAAATAACAGCACCGAAGATTCAGCACGAACTCGAGCCTCTAAGCGCAAAGATAAACTGAAGCAGTTGAGTCAAACCGAAAAGATCGTCGAGGAAGCGATTCGTAAGCACGATGTCACCTTTCACCATTGGGTATCGAACATATCGGCCTCGGAATTCTTGAAATACCAAAGAGCCTTGCAAGATCAGCAGGACAACTTTGTGTTCATGTGGTCTGCCTTTTCTCATCTTTCAATGGACTTACGGCGTTTTGGAGGCGTGCTTGCCGAAGACAAGGAGAGAAGATGGCGACTGGACCAAACAGAAGGACGCAGCCGGATGAGACTTCGAGTAGTCCCGGATGACTCTGGAGAGCGACAGGATTATCAACCGAAAAGGAAAGCGTCAGAGCCCCCAGCCATCAAAATCGATACGCAAGTGCAGCCGGTTTCCAATGGCGAAACCTTAGGCTGCACTCCCACAGCCTTGACCGCCGATCCCGCTGAAGGCAACTCCCATGGTGTCGATCCGGACAACAAGAGTGTGCTTGAAGATAGTTTTGAGATGATTGATGATCCGAAACCAGACCTCGAGGACTATGAGGATAAGAACCGAAAGGTCATGCGGAGCCTTCATCGCGGGGACCAAGTTCAGAGCGTTTGCAACATGTCTCGTATCATCGGCTTAGAGGCAAACGAAGGTCTCCTGATTCTTGGTAAAGACCATATCTATATTTTGGACAATTTCTTCCAAAGAGCAGATGGTGAGATTGTCAATGTATGGCAGGCTCCTCCTGAGGAGAGGGATCCGTACGTTCGAATGATTACGGGCAGAGAGTCCAGTGTGCGCAAATCTCAAGAGCATGAAACGCGAAGTTGGAAGTGGTCCGACTTGGTGAGCGTCTCAAAACGACGTTTCCTGTTTCGTGATGTGGCACTCGAGGTATTTTTCACAGATGGCACGAGCTATCTGCTGACGCTCATCTCGTCGCGGGCCCGGGATGACCTATGCAGTCAGTTGGCAGCTAAGGCTCCTCAAGTTACTGGAAGCATTGGTCACTCACGACCAGAAGACGCCTGGAGATTTGAAACTTTACGAAGCCAGGAGGACGCACCACAGTCTCTTGGTTCAAAATTTGCCAGTGTCTTTGGTCATTCACCAGTGCATCCAGCAACACGCAAATGGATTAAGGGTGAAATGTCCAACTTCCATTACTTGATGCTCGTCAATACCCTCGCTGGAAGGACGTTCAATGATTTGACGCAGTATCCTGTTTTCCCATGGGTGCTTGCTGACTATACAAGCGAGGAATTGGATTTGACGAATCCGAAAACGTTTCGTGACCTATCGAAGCCCATGGGATGTCAAACCCCGGAACGAGAGGCAGAACTCAGGGAGCGATACAAGTCTTTTGCCGAGATGGGCGATGATAACTTTCCGCCGTTCCATTATGGAACTCATTATTCCTCTGCAATGATTGTTTGCTCGTACCTTATCCGTTTGCAGCCCTTTGTCAAGTCATATCTTCTGCTCCAGGGTGGAACCTTCGATCACGCTGATCGTCTCTTTTACTCTGTCGGCAAGGCCTGGGAATCGGCTTCGCGCGGAAATACGACGGATGTGAGGGAGTTGATTCCAGAGTTCTTCTATCTCCCGGAGTTTCTGGTAAATTCAAACCGATACGACTTTGGCATCCTTCAGAACATGACGAAAGCTATTGATTCTGTGGAGCTGCCTCCCTGGGCCAAGGGCGATCCCAAGATTTTCATCGCAAAGCATCGCGAAGCGCTTGAGAGCCCTTACGTGACGCAAAATCTGCACCACTGGATTGACCTGGTGTTTGGATGCAAGCAGAAAGGCGAGGCTGCTGTCGAGGCAGTCAATGTCTTCCATCACTTGTCATACCAGGGTGCCAAAGATGTAGACAACATCGACGACCCGGTGGAGCGATTGGCCACGATCGGTATCATCCACAATTTTGGACAAACACCCCACCAGATCTTTAATCGGCCTCATCCCCAAAGAGAAGATCAACAGTATAAAGTCGCGCGGCTTGATTACCTCGCCGAGTCGCTGACACAACTTCCTCTTCATCTTCTTGGTGAGTCCCGCTCATACTCAATCCTTCTGCCTCTCATACCACTTGATCTACTCAGGTAAAATCACTTGTCGCTAATACTTTGGTAGACATTGAAGAACGCGTATCATCGCTGTCGATGAAACAGGAGCGCCTTCTATGCACTGCTCCTCTTAGGCTGAACATTCCTCCAAGCTATGACAAGTACATGGAATGGGGGTTTTTTGATGGTAGCGTCAGATTCTACTCCGCGGAGAGTCGGAAGGTAAGCTCTTCGCGAAATCTCAAGGAAAACGTGGGCTGATGATGTTAGCTACTTGGACACTTTGAGCACTTGCACATCGGTCAATTGTCCTGCGCCGTTTTCGCGGATTCACGAACACTGATCACGTCCGGCACCGATTGTACTATTTCGATATGGACATTCACCTCGACTGCGAAATCTGTCGATCTGCAACCTACTGGGTCACTCTTTGGCCATCGCTCGCCAGTCACAGTGCTTGCAGTCTCACGGTCGTTTAGTACCTTACTCTCTGCATCAACTGATGGGCAGATCATGCTTTGGGATCTCAACCGGCAGTATTTTGTAAGGGAGCTCCCAGCACAAGGGACAGTCGAGGTAAGTTGACATTCTCGTTCTCCCCGAAGCGGTCTTATCTGATGGGTGCCATCTAGTGTGCTCGCATCAACGACGTTACTGGGGATATCATGGTTTGCCGTGGAAATAAACTCAGTCTATACACTCTCAATGGGGCCTTCTTGTCAGAACAGATAGT
Organism: Hamigera avellanea; assembly: GCA_027569715.1. Lineage (NCBI taxonomy): Eukaryota > Fungi > Ascomycota > Eurotiomycetes > Eurotiales > Aspergillaceae > Hamigera > Hamigera avellanea. The sequence goes on from JAPDKU010000114.1 coordinate 45,879, forward strand.
CTGTGAAGCGGTTGAAGATTACGTACTATGCTGCATTTTCTACGAGGGTGTGAACAACGAATGGCTGGAGCGAGAGCTTCTCTTTACCGGTCATAAAAGAGGCGTGGTCAATGTAAGAGTTCCCAGCTGGCTCGGATTTCTCGTACTCTTTCTTCCCAGTACTGACGGGTTTTCAGATATGGAGCAAGACTATCCGCAATGGACGCTTTGAACTGGATCTGATCCGGCAACTCCATCACGTCGACAGCAATCGGGACAACGGCGCCAATATCTCGGCTGGAATCAGCTGCATTCTTGCACTTCCGAATGTCGTCTATACAGGAGATGAGATGGGGAGAGTTGTGAGTCCAATCGGTCTTGTCTGTTTTGTACACCTTTCGCTGACATCTTTTGCATAGTATGAGTGGAATTGCATACAACGTCGTTGAGCATACAGTAGCATCTGACATCAAGGGCAGCTCTCCTAGGCCCATCTGACGCTTGGTTTTTGCCGTATGGCTTTTCTCTTCGGTTTTCTACATCAAAAGAACCGGTATAGAATGGCGGACTCCCCAGCTGGTCTGTGGCTCTCGTTATTCCTGATGAGCGCGCTGCAATCTCGTGAAAGTGCTCTTTACTTTTATTTTTATTTTTTTCCTGAAGCGGTTTCGAAGTGGGCAGGTCTCTTGATTTACTGTTGCCATAGAAGGGGATTGCTGGTTCAACCAAAGATAACAAAGAGGGATGTATGTTTCCATCGACTGACGCCCATGTTGTGTGTATATAGATCGTTTCAACGGGGAAGTCGAGATGAATATGATTACATATGCTACAAGTACACAGTACAAAGAGCTCTCCCGGTGAAGGAAATGGAATGATGTTTTGGGCCGAGCGGTGGACCACTGACCAAAGCGTTGCCGGAGCACTCTGCGCCGAAAGAACCAAAGAACCAGGATTGGGAAAGCCACCCCCGTCCGGATAATTACTGCTTCAGTATGATTTCTATGATTTCTAGCATATTGATAGGATGCAATGAAGGGGTGGCTGCAGCAAAAAGCTGATTACGAGCGAGGGATAATCCAAAACCAATGTTTTTTGGCCTTTTGATACTCTCGCGGCGAAAGGTCCCTGACTGTTGTAATTGTTATTGTTCCATCCCCGAGTAAATCAGCGTCGGTCATTTGTAGGACCAGCGTCATACTCGCCCCACCATCCCACCCTCTAGTGCCCTCGACCTCCCCTCTCCTCCCTTCTCCATCGCCACGCTATCCTTCTTTCTTCTCCTTCTTATTCTGCTGCTTCATCTTCTCGACTCTTTTCTTCTTCAAATACCTCCCTTTGTCTCTTGTGATTTCAACTTGCATAAACATAACATTCACTTCTCACAATGTCTTCCTCTCTCGAGCAGCTCAAGGCCACCGGCACCGTAAGTATCCCCCCCACCATCCGCCTATATCCATTAGTCGCGACATCGGAGCTATCGGTTCAATTGCTAACCGGGAATCTCTTGATAATGTTCAGGTTGTCGTCTGCGACTCCGGTGACTTTGCCAGTATGTGGTCTCGATTCCGTGCTCTCATTCTTCAAATTGAAGACAAGTCGATTCTAACAGACCGCAGCCATTGGAAAGTACAAGCCCCAGGATGCTACCACCAACCCTTCCTTGATCTTGGCTGCTTCCAAGAAGCCCGAGTACGCCGCCCTCATCGACAACGCTGTCCAGTACGGCAAGAAGCAGGGCAAGACCGTCGACGAGCAGGTCGATGCCACCCTTGACCGTCTCCTGGTTGAGTTCGGCAAGGAAATCCTCAACATCATCCCCGGCAAGGTCTCGACCGAGGTCGACGCCCGTTTCTCTTTCGATACCCAGGCCTCCGTCAACAAGGCTCTTCACATCATCAAGGTAAGTCCATTGGCTTCCTCGGCGAACAATTCCTGGATATCATGCTAAGTGGCGTAGCTCTACGAGGAGATTGGCATCTCCAAGGACCGTGTCCTGATCAAGATCGCCTCCACCTGGGAGGGTATCAAGGCTGCCCACATCCTTCAGTCTCAGCACGGCATCAACTGCAACCTGACCCTCATGTTCTCCCTCGTTCAGGCTATTGCTGCTGCTGAGGCTGGCGCCTTCCTCATCTCTCCTTTCGTCGGCCGTATCTTGGACTGGTTCAAGGCCGCCCACAAGAGGGACTACGCCCCCGAGGAGGACCCCGGTGTCAAGTCCGTCCAGAGCATCTACAACTACTACAAGAAGTTCGGCTACAAGACCATTGTCATGGGTGCCTCCTTCCGTAACACCGGTGAGATCACCGAGTTGGCTGGTTGCGACTACTTGACCATTTCCGTACGTTTCCCTCCGCCATGTTCAGATAAGTTACAGACGCTGACTGGTTATCTAGCCCAACCTTTTGGAGGAGTTGTTCAACTCCACCAAGCCCGTCCCCAAGAAGCTTGACCCCGCCGGTGCTTCCGGTTTGAACATCGAGAAGCGCAACTACCTCGACAACGAGGCTCTCTTCCGCTTCGACTTCAACGAAGATGCCATGGCCGTTGAGAAGCTGCGCGAGGGTATCTCCAAGTTCGCCGCCGACGCTGTGACCCTGAAGGAGCTCCTCAAGGCCAAGGTCCAGGCATAAATCAAAAAATAATGGACCGTTTCCTTGTATATTCGCGACATAAAATCGAACAAGTAGATACGAATCATGAATGGTAAACAAGTTTCTTCCCTAAATTGGCTGGGCAGCGTTTTGCTCGGATTGCAATGCTCTGTACCGATGGAGAGGTTCCTCGTGGACTGTTGTTTTTGTATATGACCTCCTGAAATGGAGAATGTTTGCCTGGTTATTAGTCTTTGTCTGATCAATTAGAGTAATTGAAGGTTAAGTGGACGTGAGGGATAACATTCAGATTGTAGAGGTCAAAAGAAGTGTGCCGAGGAGCGAATTGCACCATTGTCTTGTTGTATGGCGCCGATTATCTTATCTGGCCCGCAATGGTTCTGTATTTTTCCTCGGAAGTACAGAGCCTCGAATTGCTATTAGTCACCGGCAATTGAAGGGAAGACGGAAGGGAGATTCGGAGATAATAGTAAGGTTGGAGGGGGACCTGACAAGCGAAAAAGGTTCACCTGGCCCTCCGCTGCTTAGGAATCAACAGTGTAGTTTGCAGCAGTCATGCATGTCTATTATTACTGTACTGTCGTACACAGTAGCCTGTGTTTACTGGTAGACTAGACTACTGTGTACAATACAGCTGTAAATGCGGAAATACATAACCTGGACGTCATCCTAACACCCGAAAGCCCCGCTAAGGTGGGGTCTTGAGGGGAAGGAAAGCAGAGAAGCCCGTCGAACCCAACAAACGCCCGACTCATCCTCGCTCTTAATATTTTCTCCTCTTCTTCCTTGTCATACAATCAACTTCCTGTTGCAAGAGTTTATTCTTTTCAGTATCTCATTCAAAAAAAACCGTCACAATGGTCAAGGCCGGTATGTTTATATCATATCCTCTTTTTTCCCCCTCTTCAGCCCCTGCTCGATTTCCACTCGTCTCCACGATCGACCGTGGCAGGGACCTTGTGTGAGCAGATTTGAGCACCTTGGGAACGCCCACCTCTGAGCTTCCTGGCCTATCATTCTGCTTGTTGACTCCATTTGGCTGTATACAATGCTTGCTCTGCTTCAGCTCATTCGTTGTTGACTGCTGTTGTGATTGTTCTTGTTTGTCCGTTTTCAACATGAATGGCTGGACAGCTGTATAACCTCAGATTTGGGAGTTACCCCTTACATCTCAGTCACCCACTCGACCCCACAGTTCCATAGAATGCTCCCTTTGTTCCTTGTTTAGTGATCAAGCAATCTGGGGTAGCCTGCTTCGAAGCAACGACTTGACTGACCACTCGCAGTCGCTGTCCTCCGTGGAGACTCCAAGGTCTCCGGCACTGTCACCTTCGAGCAGGCCGATGAGAACTCTCCTACCACCATCTCCTGGAACATAACTGGCCACGACGCCAACGCCGAGCGTGCTTTCCACGTCCACCAGTTCGGTGACAACACCAACGGATGCACCTCCGCCGGTCCTCACTGTACGTTCCCACAGGGTTGATACAAACACAAAATGAGCGCAAGTCGAGTGCTGACAGGCATCAGTCAACCCCTTCGGCAAGACCCACGGTGCTCCCACCGACCCTGAGCGCCACGTCGGTGACATGGGCAACTTCAAGACCGACGCTGAGGGCAACGCCGTCGGTACCATGCAGGACAAGCTTATTAAGCTGATCGGTGCCGAGAGCGTTCTGGGCGTAAGTTCTCGAGATATGTAAGATTATACCGAAATCATATCTGACAAAAAGGTACAGCGCACCCTCGTCGTCCACGCCGGTACTGATGACCTTGGCCGTGGTGGCAACGAGGAGTCCAAGAAGACTGGTAACGCTGGTCCCCGCCCTGCTTGCGGTAAGTATTTCACAGATCGATGCATTTGCATATTGTTAAAGGGATCCTGATGGTCGTCGATAGGTGTCATTGGTATTGCCGCATAAATTCACTATTCATCTGAAGTCTGGTCGAGGCATGAAAAAAAGTCCTTTGGAGACCAGATTGTGGTCTCCCGATAGTGAATGATGATCTGGTGTCAAAAATTGAAGTAAAAGGATCAGATCCTAGCTGTTGGAAGACTTACCAAATTGATTAGCAATACTTCTCTGTTCAATCTGCATCTCTTTGTCGCAGCATTAGCTAAAGTGGCCTGTGTTTCCATCGCCTACCTAGAGTATGATCAGTAATTGCAATCTGTCTCGAGCAAAGTCGAGAGTGCATAGGTAGATGTTGGACGGAAAGCGGAGGGAGCTTAGGAGAGCTCCCTATTGGCACAAGTGACTGGCTCGGGGGTTTCCGTTGATGGCCGAGACCTTCTTCCCCACAAATAATCCAGACACTTGTTAGGTACAGTTAACTCCGGGAACACCTTACACCTTACACCCATTTCCCTGCTGCGCCATCCTTAATACTCCTTCCAATTTCTCTTCCTTCCCCTTTCCTTTTCAATTGCGCTCATCTCTCCCCTATTCCTGTCTATCCTTCTTTTCCCTTCCTTCGTTTGTACAGTTTCATTCTTTGAACCATCATGCCTTTCGAAGCCCGCGTCAAGAATGTCCTGTCAGGCGACACGGTCGTGCTGTCGCATGTCACCAACCGCTCACAAGAGCGTATTCTGAGCTTAGCTTATGTCTCGGCTCCCAGACTACGGAGGGAAGGCGATGAGGTTTGTGATAATTTCTACTTGTTATCTGCGCTAAAAGCCCGAGGATCAATTGATGCCTTCTGGGTGGCATTGAGATAGGTGGCCTCTTACCCGTCTCTGCCGTACCAGGAATAAGGAGCTATGGCTTGGCTATTATTGTCTGCTTCGGTAGCCTCTTATGGATGGTTTTATTTTTGCTCTGGATGCATCTGCATTGATTGTGTAACATTGTCCTGGAACGGGTCTGCTAATGCTCGAGGGGCTTTTGCTTACAGCCGTTTGCCTTCCACTCCCGTGAATTCCTTCGCGAGCTTCTCGTTGGCCGAGTGATCCAATTCCAGGTCCTCTATACTATCCCCACCGGCGCCAAGCGCGAATACGGCACAATCAAGCTGCCTGGTACCAACGCATCATTGCCCGAGATTTGTGTCCAAGAAGGATGGGCACGGGTACGTGAGGAGGCTGGAAAGCGGGCCGATGAGTCGGAAGAGACCATCGCTCTGCTTGAGAAGCTTAGGGCCTTGGAAGCGCATGCCAAAAATGATGGCAAGGGAGTCTGGACCGGTGCAGAGAGTGGCCGTGTGGAGACGTCGTACGAGGTCTCCGACGCCAAGGCCCTGGTCGAGGAGTACAAGGACCGCAAGCTCACAGGTATCGTCGAGAGGGTTTTGAACGGAGATAGACTGGTCCTCCGCTTGATTCTCTCCCCAGAGGAGCACCTCCAGACCGTGGTGGCGGTCGCGGGTATCAGAGCTCCGGCCGCCAGACGGGTGAACGCCGAGGGCAAGGAGCAGCCCGCGGAGCCGTTTGGAGACGAAGCTCATGAATTCGTCGAGACCAGATTGCTCCAGCGCAAGGTGCAGGTATCTCTGTTGGGTGTCACGCCGCAGGGTCAATTGATCGCTACGGTCCTTCATCCCAACGGTAACATCGCACAGTTCTTGCTCGAGGCTGGATTGGCTCGGTGCTTTGACCACCACTCGACTCTGCTTGGTCCTGAAATGGCGACCCTGCGCCAGGCAGAGAAGACCGCTAAGGATAGCAGGAAAGGTCTGTTCACAGGACTTGTGGCTCCAAAAGGCCCTGCTGGCGGGGCCGCGGATGACTACATTGTCAGTCGTGTGTTGAATGCAGACACCTTGTTCGTCCGAAACAAGGCCGGAGCGGAGAAGAAGATCAGTCTTAGCAGCATCAGACAGCCCAAACCATCCGATCCCAAGCAGGCACCCTTCGCAGCCGATGCCAAGGAGTTCGTGCGCAAGAGGCTCATCGCTAAGCACGTCAAAGTCACCATCAACGGCAAGAAGCCTGCGACCGAAGGATACGAGGAGAGAGAAGTTGCCACTGTTGTCCAGGGCAACACCAACATCGCTTTGGCGCTGGTCGAGGCCGGATACGCCTCTGTGATCCGACACCGCGCGGACGACGATGACCGTTCCCCCGACTACGATGCACTCCTCGTTGCGGAGGCGGATGCTCAGAAGGAGGGCAAAGGGATGTGGTCGCCCAAGCCGCCCAAGGCGAAGCAGTACCAGGACTACTCGGAAAGCCTCCAAAAGGCCAAGATGGAGGTCTCCATTCTTCAGCGCCAGAAGCGGGTACCCGCCATTGTCGATTTCGTCAAGTCCGGATCGCGCTTCACAGTGCTCGTTCCTCGTGAGAACGCCAAGTTGACTCTTGTCCTCGCTGGCATTCGCGCCCCCAGGTCTGCCCGCAACCCCGGTGAGGCGGGAGAGCCCTTCGGTCAAGAGGCACACGATTTTGCCAACCGAAGATGTCTGCAACGTGATGTTGAGATTGACGTCGAGACTATCGACAAGGTCGGTGGCTTCATTGGCACCCTTTACGTGAACAAGGAAAACTTCACCAACCTTCTTCTCGAGGAAGGTTTGGCTACCGTGCACGCATACTCCGCCGAGCAGTCTGGACACGCGACGGAGTATTTCGCGGCAGAGCAGAGAGCCAAGGAGGCTCGCAAGGGCTTGTGGCACGACTGGGATCCCAGCAAGGACGTCGACGAGGAAGAAGAAGTGCCGGCCAACGGCAACGGCGCCGAAAGCGAGGCTGTTGAGCGCCGCAAGGATTATCGCGACGTTATGGTCACCTACATCGACCCGACCACCGCACGACTCAAGGTGCAGCAGATCGGTGCAGGTACATCCGCACTGACTGAGCTGATGAGCGCATTCCGCTCCTTCCACGTCAACAAGGCCAACGACACCCCTCTCCCTGGCCCTCCCAAGGCTGGCGATTTCGTTGCGGCCAAGTTCACCGAAGACGACGAGTGGTACCGTGCTAAGGTCCGCCGCAATGACCGCGAGAACCAGCAGGCAGAGATCGTGTACATCGACTTCGGTAACTCCGAGGTTGTGCCTTGGTCCAGACTACGCCCTCTCAGCCAACAGTTCTCCGTGCAGTCACTGAAGCCACAGGCCGCGGACGCCGTGCTTTCTTTCCTGCAGTTCCCCGTCTCCACCGACTACTTGGGCGATGCGGTCGGCTTTATCGGTGACCAAACATTCGACCGCCAACTCGTCGCCAACGTCGACTACATTTCCCCCGAGGGAACCTTGCACGTCACTCTCTTGGATCCCTCTGTGTCGAAGAACCTCGACCAGAGCATTAATGCCGAAGTGGTCCGTGAAGGCCTGGCCATGGTGCCCAGAAAGTTGAAGGCTTGGGAACGCGCTGCCGCCGACACTCTCGCGCATCTCCGTGAGCAGGAGGACGAGGCCAAGGCCGAGAGAAGAGGCATGTGGGAGTACGGTGACTTGACCGAGGATTAAATCCGAGGTCTTCTATCGGAACTGTCTTCCACCTGAGGAAGCTTGTGTCTGTACAAATATCCTAATAAAAAGCGAGGGACATCGATACGAGATGCTCCGACCCTCTCGCTTGGGTGTGTTATTAATTGATTGGCTTTTATAGTCTTGCTTCGGTTGGCCCCTAACTGATATCCCCATATTTACATAGCTTAGGGTGCAACCCGAAAAGGAAAAAAAAGATACCAAATCAGAAAAAGCGTCTGAAGCATCTAATGAAATATTTTCCTACGTCTTTCCTACTACGTAAAAGTGAGCATCGATTATTTAACGAATACGATCGGATCAGCAGACTGCTGACATAAGCGGAGCGGGACCCAATCCATAGATCAGCGCCGGGCATTCGAAATCAGATTTTCTAGAACAGACCATGATATTATAGATACACAAGAGTGGGTTTTTCTTCGCGTGTTTCCTGACCATCTGCTGTTCTCTGGGGCTTCTTTTTCAGCTTTTCTGAATGCGCTGAGACCCTGCATAAGGCTTATCTCGATCGATTTCTCGATCGCCCGCCGCATCCCGCAGATCGAGTGACGGAATCATCACTTAGAGCCTCAGCGTCCCTTCGTATCTCTCCGACATACCTCTTCAGCCCACTCGGTTTCACTCATTCACATTGGCTTAAATTCCTCCTTCCTGGTGTATTACGGGGCCAGATTGATTCCAGAACATAACGCAAAAATGCCTCTCTGGAGGACCAAATCCCACCACAGCCATACCTCCCAGGCGGAGGCGGACCTGGCCAAGCAAGACTCCAACAGCCTCTCCCAAACCCCGTCGAAAAATGACCCGGTCGCGTCCGCTTCCCTGGCAGCTAGCGAGGCATGGCTGGCTGGCCACTTGAATCACCTCACAGAGGACCAGGAGCGAAAGTTGCAGGAATTCAAGAAGCTCTCCGAGGAGAAGGGTTACTACAAACCGGCAGACGAGGGAAAGGCTGGAAAACCGAGTCACGACGATGCTATGATGCTGTACGCCTTGCCGATCCATTGTTGTGTCTATTTGAATTGAGCTTCAGGGCTAATAATTGTTTGTTGCCTTGTAGGCGATTTCTCCGTGCGCGCAAGTTCGACATGAATGCGGCATTTGGTCAGTTCAAGGACACCGAGGATTGGCGCAAGGATAATGCGATTGAGTCGCTGTACGAGAATATCGATGTCAATTCGTATGAGGCGGCTAGACGCATGGTGAGTCTTGTTGTTTCCCTTTCGTGGCTGCGCCAGTGCTTGCATCTCCGCTAGTCGGATGAAAAGCTCCTTGGCTAACTTTTAATTCGATTGTATGTATATAGTACCCTCAATGGACTGGCCGCCGTGACCGCCGCGGCATCCCCGTCTATGTTTTTGAGATCCGGCATCTGAACAGCAAGAATATGGCCGAGTACAATTCCACCATGTCGAATACTACGACCGCGGAGACGCACAAGAGCTCCACCGTGCCTCCGCGCCTTCTTCGTCTCTTCGCGCTCTATGAGAACCTTCTCCGTTTCGTCATGCCCCTCTGCTCCGAGCTGCCGCGGCCTAACCCAGAGACCCCCATTGTCTCGTCCAACAACATCGTCGACGTGAGCGGCGTCGGTCTGAAGCAGTTCTGGAACCTCAAGGGACACATGCAAGACGCAAGTGTTCTGGCGACGGCACACTATCCTGAAACGCTGGATCGCATCTTCGTAAGACACACCTTTTGAAAATATCCGTACTTGCACTCAAGGGGAATTTCTAACTTGAACACACCAGATCATCGGTGCCCCCGCATTCTTCCCCACCGTCTGGGGCTGGATCAAGCGCTGGTTCGACCCCGTCACCACCTCGAAGATCTTCATCCTCTCCGCCGCCGAGGTGAAGCCCACGCTCACCTCATTCATGGACCCGTCCAGCTTTCCCAAACAATACGGCGGCGAGCTCGACTGGCAATGGGGCGACATGCCGAACCTGGACGAGCCCGCCCGGGAGCTCGTCGGCCAGCTCGAGACTCCTCCTGCCGACGGCGCGTCCAAGCCGGGATTCACCAAGGGTCCCGTGCTGTTCAAGGGCGACGAGATCGAGATCCTGGGCTCCGTCGACGGAAAGAGCCGGCAGCAGACGATCCCCGTGCCGAAGAAACGCGAAGCGCTGGTGCCCGGCATGCGTCTGACCGACCCGCAGAGTAACAACAACGTCCAGGAAGACGAGAAGGTCGTAAACGGCGATATCGATGCCGCCGCCGTCGCCGCCGAGGCCACCGTCGAGCCGGTCACCCAGCCGCTTCCGCCCGCGGACGACAACGAGAAGCTGACGCTGGCGAACGTGGCTGCCGACAAGGTCGCCAACGGCGATGCGACCGCGCCTCAGCCTACGACTGCGTGAAACCATTTTTTCCCCTTGATGCTAGCGGCAGTGCGGGCAATGCTCGCGTCTATTATTTACTATAACCTCACATTTTTTTTTCCCCATCATCTCGGGCTTATCCACGAAACTAGATTTCCCTTTCTTTTTCCGCGGTTTGCATCAAAAGAAACATCCCATATCGATCTATTGTTTAATTCATCATCGTTCATGTCGGGCATCGCATGCGTCGTTTCGAGCGGTTGGGGACATGCGGATCTGATATTTTTCTTCTTTCTTCTTCTATACATATCTTTCTGCGCCGAATCTCTGGATTCCTTGTATCAGCTGGATGGGATGGGTCGATGGCATAGATTAGATTTGCGTTGGCACCTATACTTACTTGTTCATCTTCATTTTGGATTGGCTTGGATTAGGGTCAGGTTTCGGATCCCAGTGCATGCATGCATATGACTTGGTAGATATGCATCGTCATCATCGTCAGCATTTAATTACTATAGATATTATCATCTCCATATATATTGTTTTATATACGGCGTACTACTCAATCAAAGCTGTGCATCTGCTCCATACGTCCTGAATTCATATCATAAGATCTTACTTTATTAAATGACGATGATAATACATAAAGGCAATAACATTTACCCCTTTCAATCCGTCATGTCTATTACTACGACGAAGCCTTCCACAATTGATCGATTTGCTTTCTCCGGACCTACATCGTTACGCATAGCGTTAGCACAAATCTCTCTGACAAGAAAGGGGGCACGGGAGTAGATAGATAGATAGATAACGTACCATCGGCGCCAGAATCACGACACCCACCGCCAACGCCACCACGGTCATCAGCAGCTGCATCTTCGAGAAGCCCTTGCCCAGGACGTCAAATGCCTGGCTGGGCGTGACCCGCGTGGCGAAGACGTCTCCGCCAAAGGCGAAGACCAAGCTCGTGCTCTCCAGCAGCGTGGGGCTGGACAGCACGGTCGTGATGCCCGCCACGTCGCGCGCGTGCGTGATGTACCATTTCCCGTCGAATTCGAGGAAAGGGTGGTACTTGAACAGCCCTTCTTCGGCTTCCGTGGAGGTCGGGTCCCGTCCGACCGGGCGGCGGGGGTCGAGGACCGGGCGAGGGATGCCGACGATGGCGTTCGATTCGGGGAGGACGCACAGGAGCTGTCGGGTGGTGATGCCCTGGCGGGTCTGGGTGACGGCCATGTGGGAGATGGGTTCGGGGACGACGAACGCTTGGGAGATGACGTGGGGTTCCGGCAGGGCGTCGACGCCGTGGATGCTGGAGTAGTTGGAGGCGGAGCCCAACGCTCCGCGGTCGTTGGGAATGGGGGACTCGAAGAGCTCGGAGACGACGAGCTGGTAGCCCTTGGCGTCGGAGGGGTCGGTCGCGTCCCCGTAGAAGGAGTAAGCGAACCAGTTCTCGGACATGGCGGAGGCGATGGGCTGGGTGATGTCGACGCCTGTTTGGGTGCTGGTGTAGAGGATCCTTCCGGAGATGCCATCCAAGAGGTAGAACGTGGCCGAGTTCTCACCCACCGCTGTCACCAGGGCGAGGTTGGGGTTCAGGTACTTGTACAGGACGGAGCGGTTGCCCAAGACCTTGCCAATGGAGGCAACCGGGTCGTGGGCAGGACGGGCAGTGGCGCGGATGATCTTCTGTCCCGGCGCTGGTACGAATTCCCAGACGGGCGCCTTGTTGTTCCCTGCGCTCCAGCCGAGGACGCGACCATCGTTGCTGAGAGTGACAAGGAAGCCTGGTGTGTCGATCGACTGCATGGGAGTGCCGTCTTCTTTGATGCCAATGATGACTGGAGAAGGAGCTCGGCTGATGACAGCAATGGAATTGACCTTTGTGTCCGAGGCGGTGCGGGAGATGATGTTTCCGGAGGTCACATTCAAGGTCACAGAGCTCCCATCTTCCGCGTATACGGTGGCAGAGCCTGGCTGGGTAATGATCGCTTTGACGTTCCATTTGCCGTCGGTCTCCGCAGCCTTGATGCTCCAAGACACGGAGCCATGCTTGCCGGTGTCGATTGCGAATACTCGACCATTCTCTGTGGCGACAATAGCTGATTTAAAGATCCCAAAGCTATCGAGATTGGAAACTTCATCTGTAAGGAAGCTAGTGGCAATACGCTTGGGTAATTCTCTCAACCAGTCGGGGAGATGCTGAAGGTCCTTGACATGACGCTTGACGCGGTGAACGTATGCGCCATACAGACTCTCATGGCCCTCAACCTCCAGCTCGTGGGCCAATTCCTCCTGTAGTTCTGCCTCGGCCCAGCTGGCAGCCACCGCACCAGCCAAGGCTTCGTGCCTGGTCCATTCTGTCTGACCGTTTCGGATCAGGCTCCAGTCGCCAGAAGCCGAAACGGAAGCCGATCGAACAGCAATGGAGTCACCCTTGGTCACAACTTCCGACACAGCATGAAGGGCGCGATCAGATGAAGACGCACTCAGGGCCCACCTTCCCAGGATACCGTGAGAGGCAGACGAGACCACGGTGGTCTCGGACTCGGTGAGGCGAGTAAAGTAAACATTCGCATCGACGTTGCTTGTTGAGAAGACCGATGTCTCCTGCACACGAGGCAAGTGATACGCCTTCGACACGGTCAACGACTTTAAATCAACATGATAAACCTCGGCCCAGGAGCTCGAGGCTGTCTCGTAATGTACGAGGAAATGGGCCACAGAGTTCAGCTTCCGAGGAGCATGGACTTGAATCGACCGAATCTCTTCGCCACTGTCGCTATCGACATTCATCGAACTGACTTGTTTTGAGCCAAGGACATTGATTTTCAGGGTCTTGTTGGACTTATCCGCCCAGACAATCAGAGGAGAAGCATTGTTCGCGCCCACAAAGAGGATAGACTCCGGTCCGGAAACATCATTCTCAGAGTTCAGGATGTACTGCTGAGTCTGCCGACCAGTCAACGGATCGAGCGAGGTAACCTTGATCTTGTAGCCCTTCAACAAAGCGGATTGTAACGAAATGTAGAGGATCTCGGAGGGGGACGACGAGACTTGGAAAGGAACGTCACCACTGCAACACCATCAGCTCAAACATCGCTCCCCGTAGAAAGAACATTTAATCGCATACCTGTCGTCCCGGTATTCCCATTTCAAATTTCCGGAGCTACCATCGAGTCTCCTCACGATTCCCGCTTTTCCTCCGAAAAGCGCAACCGTATCCTTTGTCGCCGGGGGTGCACTGGCATCTTCCAACTCCAACAATTCCAGGTCGCACACAGACTCTCCAATGAATCGGTTCTCCCAGACCAATTTGCCATCCCACACACTCCACGAAGAAACATCTCCGCCCGCAGCACTGACCACGGTATTTGTTCCGTCGCTGCCCCGTAGGAAACCCTCCGCACGGTCACCGGACAGTGACGACCGGGTGAGGTTCTGTCTCCAGACAATTGAGCCGTCTCGCGGATTGACGGCTCCTAAGATCAGTTTCTCGGAAAGGGTGTAAAGGAGCGAGGCGCTCGAGGAGGTGGAGGGTTTGAGGAAGAAGGTCGTTTCCGCCGAAGGAATGCCTAGGAGGGCATGGTGGAAGTCGACGTGATTGACCTCGTCGGCGAAGATGGCCAACGAGGAGGGCACGCACGAGGCGAGCAGGAAGAGCGCCGCCTGGAGCCGCATCATGAATGTGGCTCTGGATCGGGCATCTGAAAGTGAAAGCTGGAGCAGGTCGCGGGGAAAGGAAAAGGTGGCTGAAGGACGGGATGCGATGTTAGTGTTTCTAGTGTTTAGGTCATGGAGCTGGTCAACTGGTGGATCATTTCCAGTGGTTCTTCGGGTTTAGCGCCAACGGCCCTTCCCAGGTTCAAGACTTCCCTTCCTAGCTTGTCACTCATCCACATTTCATCAATCGACTGGCATTGACTCGAATTACATTTATAATTTGCAAAGCAAATGCCCACAGCTACCTCACAACGAATCGACTGATCACGCAATCGGACTGACCGACCGTACTGAAATTGTGAAATTGATTCATGGAATGAATGTCACTAATGGAATAGACAAATAACTAGCACCAGACTCCGTTATGCAGCGCTTGACACTAGAAAATGCATCGATTTCTCTTTACTCCGTGCCAAAGCAAGCCTTGTTACCGATTCTGATGGCCTGCTTCTCACCCTCACTCATATCCTCAGTGATCTCCCAAGGTTTCCAGCCCAGGCCCATTGCTCGAAGGCCATTGGGGCTCAATGAGGACCAGTCCATTGCGCCTTGGAAACCCATCTCTCCCGGGCCACCAGCTCCAGGGAAATCCCACGGTGGGGAGTAGGTAAGAGCTGCCTGCCGCTGTTTTAGAAGGTAGTCAACGTTCATCTCGCAGAGAGGTGTTGCTGGGATATACAGCACACTGGAGTCCTTTGTACCACGGTGCTCCTTGTCGACCGAGTGCAGCGAGTCGCAATGCCAGGCCACGAAGTCACCCGGCTCAACCCGAGGCACCGAGACCATGGTCGTCTCCAGCTCGAGATGCGGGTGGGTGACAGGATTGTACTCCTGACAAGCGCCCGGAACCGAGCCCGGGAAGGTTGCATCAAGTGCGGGACGCGAAGTCTCGAGGTCAAAGAACGGGCGCAGGATGGTGTACGCCGTGCTGTGGATGATCATGGGACACACGTGCAGAGATCCTTCGCCAGGACCGGTGTCGGACATGGACATCCAGCCTTGGAAGAATCGCAGCATCGAACAAGCTCCGGCCCCATTGTACAGGTCCATCTTGGCTTTGATGCGGTGCTTGGCGTCGAAGGGGTCATACTCTTCCCATTTGCCCTCGAGGATCTTGGTGTACACGCTCGAATATTCAGGGTCTTCCCAGCGCTCGAGTGAGCCACCGTCAATATGGGGACCCAGGGTAAACTTGGCGTCGCCTGGTTCTCTGATTCGAAGGCGGTCGGCATACGTGAGCGGATGGCTTGTCGACAGCTGAGTGTTGGGATCCGACGAATGCCACAAGCGCTGGAGGAATCGCTGTGCCTCGAGCATGTTGGGGTGTGCCCGCGCCTCGGCCTGCGAGGGCGTCCAGTACAGCTCATAGACGGCAGGAGAGTCGGCAGGGAAGGCTTTCACTCTTTCCTTGTTGGCGGCGACATAATCTTTGATTCTTTCTTTATAGTCCAGAGCCTTTTCCCGAGGAATCACATTGCGGACTACCACGGAGCCCCGATGACGAATCTCAGCGAGCATCTCATTGGAAATCCTCCCTGACACAACGTCAGAGTAGTTGACCGATGGGATAATCTAGCAAGGTCAGCATTGGATCTTTTTTTTTTCATACGCAGCACAACGACGAGACTGGAGAAAGTTACATACATCGCTGCCCTTTGACCTGATTTTCTGCACTTCGTCTTCCAAGCTGTAGAGCAGTCTTTTCCAGCTTTGCTTCAGAGCCTCTTCGTTCTTCTCGAAGAGTTTCAACTTCAGGTCCCGGAACCGCGAGGGCAAGGGTTCCGGCGTATAATCCGGTCGCAAGCTGGGAAATACAGCTGAGATGTCACCCGCCGCCTTCGTCATCTGGGACGAAGACGACGTGGAGGCCGCACGAACGGCAGATTTGGAAAGAAGTCTCGACATAGCCATGTTTGAAGAGTCCGGTCAGACATTTCCCGAGCGTTTCTGCCCAGGATTATATATGCTGTCTCTTCTTGGTCGCCATGTTAGATCTGCGGAGAATCAGATCGGGACGGACAGAATAGGAAGACGGGCCGCTTACTCTTTCTGGTAATGTTCCGCTCGGACTCCGCTGTACCGAAATCTATGGGGCGGTATGACTTCATGCACCACACGCAGGACCTTAAACCTTTCGGTCCGAAGTCACGGTCTTTACCATCGTTGTTGTGGTTTGTTGATCCCCTACAGTCTGTGGGGAATGCAAAAACCAGTGGCTGTGGCACGGGCGTGTGCCACTTTCGATTGCAATGAATTTGTATAGGGTCTGTGACCTGTCTGACTCTGAATATTCAAGCGCATCTACGTTTACTGTTTACAGCACCGCTCCCAGGCACCCAAGGTGTCCTATAATTTCGATCTCTAAAATAAATACTATATGATATAGTTATAAAGATAGCTATCTAATATTAGGATAAAATATATGGGTTCAAACTTTTGGCATGACACTGTAGACAACTTTAATCTACTCTATACCTATCGTACACAAGTACCAAGTACGCTCGTACACTCGGCTACATCCTTAACCCTGCATGTTGCATGGACGTACAGCGAGCAATTTGTTCAATCATATACTCTCCGTCCAGTCCGGTGGCAATTGACTCCCTGACGAACCTGACAGGTCTAGATTCCTCTGGACATCCGGCTGGACTGCTTCCTTCATTTCCGTCGAAGGCATCTTCCAATTATAGACCGAACCCCGCAGCTTCCACAGTGAAAGACCCGTCCATGCTCGGAACTCCTGCCGTTGTCGGCGAACGTACCTTCCCATCGGGGTGAAGCCACCCCCGCCAATCCCCTCGCGCTTTTCCTTAATTGGGACGAGCAGCGCGGGCACCTGCAATGGACTCCGAAGCAACCAGGCTGCCATGATATATATATAAGCCGGGAGAAGCTGGGCCTTCTTTCTGACAATCTCATATCAAGTAGCGTTCTAGATAAGTCTTAAAACTCTTTTGGTTCCAAATTCGATAGTGGCAGTCTAACCGTTCAAATGGCGATGTCAGTTCAAGGAAAATCCGCCATCGTCACAGGTGCCGGGTCAGGTATGCGTGGCCTTTGCCTTGAGTAGAGCTGTTTCAAGCATTCTAGGACTGACTTGGCTAATATGTATTAGGCATCAACTTGAGCTTCGCAAAATTACTGCTGGAGAATGGATGCAACGTTCTCATTGCAGACCTCGCCCTCCGTCCCGAGGCGCAGGTGGTAGTCGATAAATACTCCGCAGAGTCCAACGGCTCGCCTCGTGCTGTCTTTCAGAGGACAGACGTTACCGATTGGCCTCAACTAGAGAGGATGTTCGAAGTAGCCGAGGAAGAATTCGGGGAGATCGATATCGTCTGTCCGGGGGCTGGTGTCTACGAACCGGTGCGAATTGTCCCGCCTGAGCTTCAACTCGCTGTTTACTGTCCACCCATGCTTATCCATGAACCCTGGACAGAACTGGAGTAACTTCTGGCGTCCTCCCGGCACGCCCGAAAGCAAAGACTCCCCGACAGGCGGTCGGTACGCCTTGTTGGACATCAACCTCACCCACCCCATCCGCACCACGCAACTTGCCATTTCCCATTTCCTGCGCCGGAATCAGAACAAGACGCCAAAGCACATCGTCCACATTTCCAGCATTGCAGGCCAGAGCGCGACTCTTCCTGCCCCGATCTACGTTGCCACGAAACACGCCATTAGCGGTTTTGTACGATCGTTGGCGCAACTCGATGCGAAGTGCGGCATTAGGGTGACCGCGGTTGCGCCTGGTGTGATCAAAACGCCGCTGTGGACAGAGCACCCTGAGAAGCTGAAGATGGTCGATGATAACCAGGATGAATGGGTGACGCCGGAGGAAGTGGCAGAAGTGATGCTGGCACTCGTGCAGCAGAGCGAGGTGAGTGAGAGAATTGGCGATAAGACGAGTCAAGGGCGAGTGTATCCTGTCCAGGGAGGGACGATTTTGGAGGTCTCGAAGACGGTGCGCGCGGTGAGCGCGTATAACGATCCGGGGCCAGCAGGGAGGGCAGGAAATACGGTGTCGGATATTAAACTTGTCGAGGACGAGGTCTTTGGGTTGTTATCGGAGAAAGGATGGGGACAATCGAAGCTATGAACGTGTCAGTAGTGTGGGGAAAGGTCCAGAGTTGGAAAGTTGAATGCCGATAGAGTGGGCCGCTGGTTTCTCTTTATCTCCTATGTTTCCTCTTCGATTAGGAATAGGTTTTATTTTTTTTCAGTCATCCAGCGTAGTACGCTCCTACATAGTAGGCTTCAGCAATCGCTATCAGGATGGAATCGATGTCTTAGCGACTAGAGTCCAGAAAGTCGCGTGGTGTGAAGACTACGGAGTAAAGAGGAGAAAGTTGAGAAGTTGAAGCGGAGAAGAAACTAAGATAACCGAGTGGATGCTCATTGGCCAGTGATTGCGGGCTAGCCTACCGCCCGGAAATCTGCCTCCGCGCTGTCGCAACTCGCCCTGCTGCTGCCAACATCATCTCCAAATCACATCTTCTAATCAGCATCTAGCTCCTCTCCTTTACCTGACCTTCTTTTTTCTTTCTTATAGTATCCCCATTTTCCTCCCGCTCACCTTCCTCTCCCTTGGCTGTCCGCTGGTACGGGTCGCTATTATGTCCGTCGTGGCAACAGCAGCCTCAATTTCTTAGTAATAGCTCTTCTTTTTTTTTTTTACAAAGGGCGCGTGGCCATTTGGTACAACACAGATTGGATCGTCATCGACTCGACCATGATGGACGACGAAGCGGCTGTCGGGATCAACCCTGCTGGGAGTTCTCGAAATGTATCAGCGAGGTATCTGACTTCCCATTCTTCGTCGTGGCGATTTCGCCTGATGCTGGAAATGAATGTTGCTGACTGGAGACTTCCTTTGCAGGCGCGGAGCCAGAGGAAAGCGAAATGCTGGGTTTACCGGTCAAGCTAGTTGGATTAGCAGCGTTATAAATCTGGTCAATACCAGTGAGTTGGAAAGGGCAACTATAACACAACGTTCAGACGGATTCTAATGGTCACCTTAGTCATCGGAGCCGGTGTACTCGCCATGCCTCTTGCCATGTCTCACATGGGTATCGTCCTCGGTGTCTGTGTGATTTTATGGTCAGGTATGACAGCGGGACTGGGACTCTATCTTCAGTCTCGATGCGCACAATACCTCGAAAGAGGAACCGCCTCGTTCTTTGCCCTCTCGCAGCTGACGTATCCTAACGCCGCCGTGATTTTCGACGCTGCTATCGCGATCAAATGTTTTGGAGTTGGTGTAAGCTACCTTATAATTATAGGGGATTTGATGCCGGGAGTAGTTCAGGGCTTTGTCGGCGGCAGCCCTCCCTATGACTTTTTGGTGGACCGGCATTTCTGGGTAACTGCATTCATGTTCGTCGCTCGAGTCGGTTGGATGAGATTGAGGACTAATCGGGTACTCCAGGTTAATCGTGATTCCGCTATCATACCTTCGACGTCTGGATTCCCTCAAATATACCAGCATTGCAGCTTTGGTTTCGATGGCTTACTTGGTGATTTTGGTTGTATATCATTTCATAATTGGAGATACCAAGGCTGAGCGAGGCCCAGTCCGTGTCTTCAAGTGGGCAGGCCCAGTCCCTACGCTTAGCAGTCTTCCTGTTATCGTTTTTGCTTTTACATGCCACCAAAACGTATGTCTGCTTTCTTTGTTGCTTATCATTCGTGCATCTAACCTGGTGTACAGATGTTTTCGATATTGAACGAGATCAAGAACAACAGCCACTTCCGAATCACCAGTGTCGTCTTTGCTAGTATTGGCAGCTCCGCGGCAACCTACATCCTTGTTGCAATCACCGGATACCTCTCCTTTGGCGACAATGTTGGCGGAAACATTGTTTCGATGTACCCGCCCGGACTGTGGGCCACAATCGGCCGAGCCGCAATCGTCATGCTCGTCATGTTCTCGTATCCTCTCCAGTGTCATCCGTGTCGAGCTTCGGTAGATGCGGTCCTCAGATGGCGCCCGAAGCCGAAATCTCCTTCAAACACCCAGGAAGGTTCTCCTCACCGCCATCCTCTGCTAGGACCCCGTGGGATCCGGACCCCGGAGCCCATGAGCGATCTTCGCTTTTCCATCATCACCACCACGATCCTCATTCTGAGCTACGTCGTCGCCATGACGGTGTCTTCACTTGAAGCCGTGCTCGCGTACGTCGGCAGCACAGGAAGCACGAGCATCAGCTTCATCCTCCCTGGATTGTTCTACTACAAGATTTCTTCTCCCGACTCTCCTTCCCATCAACGATTAATGAAAGAAGACGACGAAGCAATTGACGACGTTCTTTCCGACGATGACGATGACGACGATCACGAAAATGCTAGTAGACCACTCACCGAGAGTGGTATCCTCCGTCGCAGCACCCGTCACTGGCGCAAAGCTCTGCTGCGAAAGCTCAGTCTTGCACTTGCGCTATACGGCTTTCTCGTCATGATCGTGTGCTTGATCACGAATACCTTCTTCATTGCCTCACATTGAGATTGGAAGTGATGTGGGATGTTCTAGAATATATCGTTCGTGCCGTTGGTGAGCTTGGATAATCAAATTTCCTTCGACACGACGGCCTTTGCACCATCTATTTGCAATTTACACCAGTCACACACTTCGATTCAGGTGCCAATTTTTTTTTATCCTAACAGAGCAGAGGTCAGCTGCTCATTAGTTCAACCCCTTCTTTTCCCACTTCAAATCATCGCGACAGGCGTTTTGGGGAACTTTTTTTGGTTTTGGATATTGCTCTTTACTTCCAATCACTGTCCTTTGCTTTTATTTCTTTCTCCTTCCTTTTCACCAGCTTGGGCATATTCGAAGACATTAACCCTTCGCACGTGTACTTAATCCCTTCTTTCTCGTCGACATCTTCTTTTTTATATGTTGGTTCATTCTGTCGATAGGATAATCGTGGTTTTACGTCGTCAGAATTGCATGTTGAATGTCTTCGATCTGCGTTTTGAAAGACCTAAGTACTGCCAGTGCCATGACATTCGTGTTGGACGTATCCCATGGCCGGAAATTATAGGATTCGCTATTGAAGAGCGGTTAAAGGAAAATTCAATTGGCACTATTATTTGCAAGAATTGTAAGAAAGGGAAAACTTCCGTGAAGAGACATAAGGATGGCAAAACAAGCCAAATTTGCAGAACTATTAATAAGAGCCGATATACACATGTAGACAAGCAACACCCGAATCATCAGCGTGCTGCGGGAAAAGACGTCCATATGGACAGCATTAGTCCAGGTTCTGCTCCATCTCTTTCCGAGAGAACCCCCGATCGCTTTTGTTCGGTTCCCGGCAAATCAACGGCACGATCTGTATCTCTTATTCTGTGCTCTCACCCCCGTTCCCTTTGCTTCGCTGTTGTTAACAACCAGCCCGATCTCTCACTGGTTGTTCTGGCTATTCAGGATCCTCAGAATAGCAAGGAACAAGTTCAAGATATCCAAGTACAGCGAAATCGACGCGGCGATCTCCTCCTCGACGTGATAATGTCTCATGACCAACTGCGTGTCGACCAGGATGTACCCGGAAAACACCAACGCGGCGACGCCGCCGTAGACGAGCTCCATCTTGGTTCCCATCGGGAAGAACGCCGCCATGAACCCGAACAGGATCAGGAACCACAGCGCGCCGAACAGATACGGGATCCAGCTGGTGAAGTCGTATTTGGTCTGGCACGCGAAGATGGTCAGGGCGACGAAGATGCCCAGGGTCAGCACGAGGGCTTGCAGGACGATGCGCGCGTCGTAGAAGGAGGTCACCACGCTGATGGAATAGGCTTCGAGGATGGTGAAGCCGGACAGGAAGAGGAGGTTGGTCGGGTAGGATTTGCGCTTCCAGTAGGTCACCAGCATGAAGCCGAGGGCGCCGAAGACGGAGAGGAGCATCAGCCACGAGTTTGATTGGATCCAGGTGCGGTAGGTGTCGCTGAAGAAGGAGATGGAGCTGAGGATCGTGGTGAGGAGGAGCTGGACGGTTCTGTAATTTGTCGCTTACGTTTAGTATAATCATCTGTAAGGGATGTTATCGTATCGCGGAACTTACAGGATGGAGTAGACCTTGCGGACGAATTGCATGCGGATGGGCAAGGTCGCCTCCGCGACGGAACCTCCGAACTACACACGTACAATTAGCATTGTACTTGACTATTTGAATGTGTTCGGTGAAAGTCACAATACCTTGAAGTCATCGGGAACGTTGTCATCCTCGCTGCGAGGCGATGGCTGGTAATCTGTTGCCTGATAAGACGGCGGGGGCTGAGGGTATTGGCGGTCCTCGAAGGAGTCGCGCTGAGGAGCTGGCTCGTATCTGGCGTTCGCAGCCATTTTTAAGATGGTATGATATTTTCGCTTCTATCTTTTCTTTTTTTCAAGAGGCTGAATGTCTGGAAAAAAATGACGATGGTGAGATAGATATCACGTTGATGGAAGCTGATCTGAGAAAGGCGCGCGGGTCTAGCCACCCGAGTCACATGTGACGTCGATTGGTCATCACGTGGTCGGCTTTTGTTTCCAACCTTCCATATATTGTTTACCCAATGTGGTTAGCTTTGTTTTGTCGCCCATGGGACTACAAGTTTCCTTGAGATTACTTTGGATAGCGAACATAAACATCCATTCTGTTATCTCTCTACGTCCATCAAGCTACAGAAAAGGCGCTGACTCGAACAGAAATTGATTTCACAATATCATACTGCATTGGCTACAAATCAGGAGCGAATCATCATCTACTTTATCTCGGAGCTCCACAGGAGAGAGAATAGTGGATGCGAAGCTATCTAAAAAAATGGAATGGATCAACATACCGATGAAACAAAAAAAAAAAAAAAAAAAAAAAAAAAAAAAAAAAAAAACAATGTTATATATAATTAACCCCACCAAAAACCAAGGGTCAAGCGCGAAAACGATTATAGCGAATAAAAGCGAAGAACCGGAAAACAAAGAGAAAATATAACCCATACCCAAAGGGGAAGTGAGTCGGGGAGGGAAACAGTGTGGCGAAGCGGG
>JAPDKU010000115.1:0-66310 GCA_027569715.1 Hamigera avellanea
CCCCCCCCCCCCCCCCCCCCCCCCCCCCCCCCCCCCCCCCCCCCCCCCCCCCCCCCCCCCCCCCCCCCCCCCCCCCCCCCCCCCCCCCCCCCCCCCCCCCCCCCCCCCCCCCCCCCCCCCCCCCACCTCCCCCCCCCCCCCCCCCCCCCCCGTGTCCCACCGGGTGTGTTTTTTCGTTGGTGGGGTGTAGGGTTTTTTATACAAACCCCCCCCCCCCCCCCCCCCCCCCCCCCCTTGAGCCCTCTTTTCTTCTTCTCTTATGCTCTGAAACCAACAGAGCTTATATACTAACCCATTTCGAGACGAGAGGGAAGTTAATTGCTGGCCCCTCGATGGCTTGACTGGTACTCGCCTTAGATCCGAAACCCCCTGCATTGGGGACTGCCCTGCTTTTCCTGCTTGTCGTGCGCACCATTCCACCGCCAGAAGGACGCTCGAGCAA
Source organism: Hamigera avellanea (assembly GCA_027569715.1). Taxonomy (NCBI): domain Eukaryota; kingdom Fungi; phylum Ascomycota; class Eurotiomycetes; order Eurotiales; family Aspergillaceae; genus Hamigera; species Hamigera avellanea. Next base: position 443 of record JAPDKU010000115.1, read on the forward strand.
CAGGATATCTCCCGGCATGACTGTCGCCTTACTTTTCAGCTCGACGGGTTCTTCAAACCCAGCTTTTTGAGATTCTCGCGTCCACTGACTCTCATCGCGCCCTTCTAGCATCCTGACCATGTAGTTTTCTGGGACCCTCTTTCAACTCAAGGAGAGCTGCCTGAGCACTATCCGCTTGCCCTGCTCGTCAACAATGACCGGAGATCTTCCAGACGGGTTGGTGGCGACCACAAAGACAGCACCGGCGGATCTTGATGGCTTAGATGGAGTCGACATTGAAGACCTTGTGCACTTATGGAGAGGTATCGACCTGCTTCTTTTGAGCATCTTGACCTGACGCTGATGTCCATTCTGGTCAGTGTATACTACGAATCCTTCTGTTCTAGAGGGCGATGTGGGACATAGATTGGAGAACTTCTTTTGGAGAATATTGAGCAGCAAACGAATCAGCACTTCCATCCGCGGCTCGACTCTGGCCAAACTCTTTGCACATATATCTGAAGCGACCTCGCTATCAGACATTGCTTTGCGACACAATGGCCAATCGAGTAAGGTACGCAATCGACCGAGGAATCGACGCACCGCAATTACTGATTGATTGATGCAGACACCACGTCCGTCACAGAGCTCATTCAAGGTCCAACCGCTACCTTCTACGAACAAGAGTTGTAATGGCAGAGAACCGGACCAACCTGCTCTTGGAACGGGCCGGTCGCCGCTTCCTCCTATTTTGAAGAAGTCGAGTGCAACGCAAGGAGAACTCCCCAAGACGACGCGTCTGCTTCTCACGGGACCAAGTGGCCAGAGCTTCACGCGCAAGCCGTCAAACCCCCCAACCCCCAACCCTCCAGCTTTACCATCGATGGGAGATATGACGAGCCGACAAGGCCAAAAGAAATCCTACTTCGTGGCAAACACCGCCGCAAATTCGAAGCGCAGACCAGTGATCATGCGACGCAAATCATCCCAGACGTCTCCGACTACCGGTTCAGCATCCGACTTGCAGCTCACAGCATCTCAATCGGCATCCAAATTCGCTGCCAAGAAACCTCAGCAACGAGAGCCAGGCATGCCTAAGTTAAAGTCGGCCGGAGGTAGGTGCAGCCTTTCCCTAGTGACTACTCCATACAATGCGCAATTCCGTGAACTGATCGCTTTGGCTGGATGACCAGACTTTCGCTTGCCTTCCGAAGAGTCTCACAGTGACGAGTCGGAAAAACATCTTTCCCCATGGCTCTCTGGTGGTAACGCCCTCTTAAGTACGACAGCCTCTCCGCGAAGCAAGAAAGCATCGCCCACCGCCTCGGGGTTTGCTACCGGCAGCACTCACCATCACGGAAGTGCAAAGGACTTGTCGCCGGAGCAGCTCCAGCAGCAATCCTATCAGCCTTCTTCCCAGTCGCTCGTGGACAAAGACTTTCGGACTCGCTTTGTGGAGAAGCAACTCCATGCTCAGCGAAGCGCGGCGTCTTCTCTGAAAAGCCCTAGTTCAACAGATGAACAAAGCCATCCGCCTTCAGAATCGAATGAGCCGGATGGCGTTCCCGAGTCTCCGAAAGGAACCACTATGTCGGTGCCAGCTGCTGATACTTCACACATCACGAAACCATCGATCCAAATCGACGCCACGCCCACGGCCGCTGATGAAGCCCCAACCAGGTTCTCCTTGGAATCGGCTTCTGTACATCTTCCACGCCCTCGAAGTCAACTGAGCCTTCTGATCGAAGGAAATCGGGACAAGCAGCCGACCAGCTGCAGCCACGAAAGTGGCAATTGGTCTGGTAAGGGAGCAGAGGCCCATCGACAAGTGACCAGGAATCCAACGGGACAGGGGTGAAGAACAACCCGGCCCGGAGAGTGTATCTTCTTCCACTGCAGCATGCTCCTATGATCTCTTTCCTGCAAAGCATTCTTTCGGGTTCATGGCACGGTGGTTTTCTCGCATCTTCATTTTTCATGCCTTGTGGGGATCTGGAACTTCCTTCCCCAAGCCATCAGGCGGATGTCTATTTTAGGTTCTTCGCTCCTTTCCGTGGGTTTTGTGGCTGTGGCCTGGATCAGGAATTGCATGGCTAGGATTTGGTCCGTATCATGTTTCCCAGGCTGCATGCCGCAGTCTTAAATGAGTTAGTCGCACCATCCCGTTCGTTCCTCGATATGAGTAGGTCGTACAGGGTATTCCGGCTGATGGCACGGAATATACGGGCCCGAGTCTTGAGGGTACGTGCATTCGTAAAAGGAAACTTATATAATCAAGTTTTTTCTACAATTTTACCCAAGAGAGATAGTGGGAGAGTAAGAAGAAGAAGGTTCTAAAAGTAGTCAGAAGCAAACTCCATTCCGAATGCAACCGCTGATGTGTATGTAGTAGGCGAATCCATAACGCGGATTCCAATTGTCGCTGGGCAAAGAGAACCAGAGATAGCCCTACCGTTCTCCTAGCGGATTATTGTACACTCATGCCAGAATGACAAATCAAGAACAAAGACAAAAGAAAAAAGACGAGGATTCGATACCCAAATCAAGAGAGAATGGATACAGGTACCGCCCCAAAGCCCCATCCAAGATTACACCACCACTTTCTCCGAATGGGAAATCAATCCCACAGCTGCGATGCACTAGCAATTTGGCAAAAGCCCGAAGACGACAATATCCATCAAGGGCTCGATGTTTCCTTTTTCTTCCCCGCATCTAGAGCGGAATGGCCTTCTCCGCATCCTCACCGCCCGTCGCGCCGGTGCGTCGACCCTTCCACCAACGCAGGAACGCCCACAGGGCCGTCGTCGCCCACATCCCCAAGTTCACCAGATCCACCCACACAGCGTGTCTCATCCGCGTGACCGCATCGTCGTCCTTGACGTACACTCCGATGTACATCTTCCCGAAGATGCCGAACATCGTCAGCCACAGGATGCATAGGATGCATTCCCAGGCGAAAAGCGGGATATGCGCGCGCGTGCGGACGGCGAGAGGTCGCTCCTTCAGGACGAATGGAAGGATGAGGTGCACCAGCGCTGTGGTCGTCGCCAAGAACGCCGCGACGACGGCGTAGACCCATTTCGCTTTCACGCCGGCGACGTTGTGGTTGGACTGGTGGCGCAGGTCTCGGCCGTACAGCCCGATGACAGTCAGGCCGAAGACGAACTGCAGGAAGCGCAGGAAGCCTTCCATGAAGGCTTTGGCGGGGTTGCGGGTGCCGTTGGCCGTGTAGACGGAGCGGAGGTTCATGCTGGAGGTAGGTGGAGGTGGTGGTGCGTTGAATTGGTATTGTTGCTCGGGAGGAACGCCTTGCGGGTTGTTCAGGCCGATGTCGTGCTGTTGGTTCTTCTTCGCTTTGTGCTTTTTCGCTTGGGAGAAGCCGAACTTGAGCAGTTTGAGGACGACGAACCACATCGGTGTGTGATATGCGAGGTAAGATCAAGGTAGATTCGTCCGAATTAGGCAGTCACTGACTGGTGAGAGATTCAAAAGAAAATGATTCTTTGAAAGGAAGCTGCAATGGGCAGAGTATGTCGAAAGGACAGAGGGAATATAGCAGGAACCACTTGCGCACAGCGCGATGGGGCAGCTTTTGTATGTCTGGTAGTATAGCAAAGAAAGAGTAGAAAAATGCTTTTTGGCGTGCAGTGTTTATAGAACCCTGAGCCACTGGCCCGGAGTAGCAATAGTGAACGTAGAGGATGAATGAGAGAGTTGGAGACCCGGATATTGACAATGAGAGACAATGGGCCTCAAAGCACACAATCAATGTCTATTTTCTAGGCAATAGAACGAATAGTAAATAAACGACGAAAGGTGAAGAAAGACAAGGACAAAGAAAAGTGGACCGTTCGTGATGGAGAATAAAGAGAACTTGATACCGAAAAAGTAAATCATGGGTACACTGTGTCAGTTTTATATAGACAGTAGCAGGACTGGAATCTGCCACAAGACCTTCCTTTGTTACCTTCTGTCAGAATGCAAGATTGACCAGGGTGCTGAGAATGCTTCGTCTCATCCTTCGCAAAGCTAGCATTTCTTGAAACAGGGCTTTCTTCAGGAACTGACCTGTCATTGTTCTGCAAGAGAGGAGGAGTCTTGCCCTCGCGCGCGCCAAAGGTCAGTGTTACTCCGTTTCAGCATCTGACGGCTGGTTATCATCGACTCGATGACTGATGATGTTTCCAAGAATAACATGATACGAGACATAAGAGAAATAGACTCGTCGGTTGCTGGTTAGTGTGCTTGGATCCTAACAGTGGTTAGTGAGCGCAGGTTGACTCTGTCTCGGTACAGGATGGGAGGTAGAGGTGGATTCCATTTGAAAGGTGTGCAACGAAGACTAAGATTGGTCCGTTACATCAAGCGCCCATGTACCTAGTAGGTACCTAAAGGTGCATTGGAAGGTACCACCTTCCAAGTGCCCGGAGGTAAGAGCCCAGGCCTCATCCAGGGGCAGCGGTAGATTACCTACCTATTGGTTGGCTGAAGGGGGATCTCCCGCAGCGCGACTACCGTGGCGGATCATTGACGCTGACCCTCATTCACTGGCTCCTACCGCTTGTTCTATTCTAATCCATTTATTCCTCTCCTACTCTAAAATAGGCCGAGCAGCAGATTACGAATCGTACTTTTCTGTGAAGATGAACATATCTTCGAGGGCGGCTTTGAACGACGACGAATTCCAACATGAATTCTCAGCTTCCTCGACCGATCAAGCAGTTACCAATATCAAAATTCTCCAGACTCAAGAAAATTCTCAGTGAGCAGATGTCCAATTTTATGAACGGGGCTTGATTGAATATTATGGACAGAATGGCCGAAATGCGACTTCTAGCAAAATTACGTACACCAGACGTGAACAGAAGCCAACACTCAAACCCCAAGGCATTGTGTCCAATCGTACCTAAACAGCAGACTCGGGCATTTCAGCATGTCATTTCATTATGGTTCATACCAGCTTCGTCCCTGAAGAATGCAGACCAAAAACGCTCCACTAATCGAGACCAAAGTGGCAAAAGAGAAATCCACACAAGAAAGTACGAATTCGCCAGTTCCGCGGGAATTCGATGCAATGCGTTGCTGGTATGATGCTCATCACAGAGGTAAGAAATCAGAAGTAAGAATGCTTGAGCGGGGATTTCATTGGGGCAAAAGAACATCCATTAAACAGAATATCAAGGCTAACAATCGGATCAGAAAGATAAGACATTTGGAGAATGACGAAACGGCAAGCACATGGAGAAGCAGACTTAAGCATTGGAGAAAGAAGCGACGTTGAGAGAGGATGGCGGCTCCATTGGTAGATCGAACGATGACACCAAGTCCTACGGATCGCTAGCATGACTCTGGTGAGGACCTCAGCAGACCCATGATGGCAATCGAATGGGTTGATGAACGAGACAATCCTTGAGCCGACGGGCCATTTCGTCAGGAAGGTCGACTAGTACCCGCATCTATGGCCCCTTTCGTATTTGATGTAGTCGCCGCCATTTTTGGTTGGTTCCCGGGCGGAAGAGGTGGCTTGAATGCCGCAGGTGGCGCGGGGGCAGGAATAGGAACAGGCTCGTCGTCGTAGTCATTGCCCAGGTAATCATCTTCATGCAAGCCGTGACCGCCGACCGAGGAATGATCTGCCGATGGCCGATCATAGTCCTGCTGATGAGTAGCTTGTTGAGCAGCAGCATTCTTAGTCGCGTTCTTAGTAGCTTTCTTCCCTTTGCGACCTTTCATCTTCGCTTTCTCAAGCAATCTTCTCTTTTCTGCTAATCGCTTCCGCTCCTTGCGATCTTTGATCTCGTACTGACGGATAAGGGCTTCAGGCGGATGGCCAAAAATACTCTCGTACTCGCAAAATTCACATATCCAAGTGTCTTCCACACTAGGTGGATGGTGGAGGTTCGCGTACTGTTGCTGGATCCTGCGCTGGCGTGCGGCTAATGCATAAATACTTGCAGGCGACCGCTTCTTTTTCTTGCCAGTTCCACTTGCTTCAGCGCCTTGTGCTGGCTGTGGCGGTGGTGGCTGCTGGGTCCCAGGCTGCACTTGTTGGTTCATAGGTGGAATAGTGGGACTTGTCTGGGTGTTTGGCATGGCATGACCCCGCTGGTTATGTGCTGCTGAGAGAGGGGAAGTAGGAGATCGATGTGGTTGTGGACCAGGATAGGAGTTGTGTGCCTGCAAAGCCATACCCTTTGAGGAGTCTGATTCACAGGTGAAAGTAAATTGAGTCTTTGTGGGTGTTGTGGTTTGTTGCTCTAGCAAGCTGACATTGCCTGGGCCTTTAGGTGGAGAGGAGAGCGCTGCAGCATTTGCTATGGCAGTAGAGATAATACCCTGATCAGACTTGCCAGCAGATTCACCTTGAGCTGACATTAGTAACGCAAAAGAACATGGGCAGGGCATGGGGAACGGGAAGGCACCTGTAGATCCTGGTGAAGATAATGGCGGCTCACGCCGATTTGAGGCCCGACTACTTATCCATGTATTGGCTGTGTGGACTGATAGAGGGTTCCTTCCACTGCCACTACGGTTGTTCCGACCGAGTCGCCCTCTACCAGACCCAGAGATACCATTACCTACGGGAGACGCTGGATTGCCAGTACCATAATATGTCCCAGCACTGCTTCCATCGTTGCTCGTGGCGGATGGTGTTGGGGTAGAGGCACAGAGGCCCATAGTTGCGATTTCGGGCGAGAGTGTTGAGTGGTGGCTACCGAGGTTGCCAGGTGTGGGAATTTTGCGTTTCTTTTTGTTGTTAGTGTTTTCGAAGGCGTCGTACCCATCGGGGCCCGCCGGTGGTGACTTGATCTGGGGCCCATCGACGTTGCCAGGATAACCCGGGTGTGTGCCTGAGGCCACCGGGGACAACGAAGCCCCGCGGAAACCTGCGCTTCGACGCACAACTACATGACCATCTTCATCTCCGCTTTCAAAATCGATCCCATTATCAAGGGGATGATGATGCTCACGCACAGGACTCTGGTCATCCCCTTCGTTATCAAGCTCCTGTTGCACATACACTTTGGAATCGTTCACAACATCGCCATGATCGCCACAGGAACCATAGAAGAGTTGCGTCGCTGCAGGGGCCGGAGGATAAAGAATGGAATCGGCAGCTTCCGGAGACAAACGAGAGCGGAGAGTGCGTTTTGGCAGGGGCCGAATCAATCTATCTGGGTAGATTGGAGACGGTGTGTCAGGGGCCGAATTATACGTCCCATCTGCAGGTGGACAGTATCAGCAACTGAGCTACCGGCAGATCCTCTCTCAAGTTCCCCAAGGACTTATTATAATGCTAGAGATGTAACTCCACGCCAGGGAATGTTCCTAGATGAACAAACATCCTTAGTGGGAAGACATACTCAACGTAGCAGTCATCATGCCAACAGCGCTCGCCCTCGACAACCACGACCGGTCCTCTATCTGGATAATCCAGTCTGATGTTATATCTCTTTCCTTGCCTCGTTTTCCGATTTCCCTGGTGTTTTACGTGGATGCTTTTGTACGGAGGCGAAAAGGCAAGCAATTCTACTCCTAAACTGTACCCCCACACAGTCAGTATTTGTGTATAAGAAGCGGGCAACCACAGAGACCATATGGCAGGATGGAATGAAATGATTATCCTGATCCAGTTGCTTCCACCAGCTCCATGTCCCAAACGAACTGTGGTTGACATCCAAAATGGCCGGGGATCACTTACACACAATCTGATAATTATTCAGCACCACCAATGCAGACTTTTGGGAACAGTCGAAATGCGGCGAAGGAAATGAAAAAAAGATACAGAATAGAATATACACACAGGAATGACCCGGTCTGCAAATGCAAGAGAACAACGTCACCGGAGGACTGGAGGGAGGGGAAAGAAAGAGGAAAGTGGAGGGGGTGAATATGGCGATTCAGGCGTTGAGCTTGCACGGAGATTGAAGCAGAAAGTAGAACGGGGCCGTGGCTGCCGCTCCTGCGAGGTCGTGGCACACTAAACCCTTTCGGGAGCGCCCCCCATTGTCCCGACCTCCCGGGCCACCAATAGTCCGGAGTCTTGTCAACGAGTACCGGGCATCCCAATGGTCATCGCAGACAATACAAAGCCCATTGACAACCATGAGCATGACATTGTGCCCTCTCTATCCGAACGAATGTTTTAACATGCTACTCTCCGCGATAAGCGACTACTGCGGCTAATGCCCGCTTCTTCACTACAACGGTTTCCAGGTACTGAAGCTACTTGCGTCAGGACTTAAGCCACCATGCCCTGCTAGCTCAGTGAATCATGCCTTGCCCGCGACATCCAACATGCGAATACCAATGTGCTACACCAGCTTCGCATAAAGCCCCAACGCTCTTCTGTAATCGCTGGAAAGTGACCGGTAGATTGTACCTAGTAGTATTCATGTTCCAGCCGGGCCCCAACGTATTGAACGGACCATCTCTAGCATCCTTACCGGGCCAAAAGTGCAAATTCGCCCTCGAGTCCACCGTGCCAGAGTCACCTCGGACGCGAACTGAGGGGACCATGTTCATTCTGCCATTCTCTCATAGCAAGAGCAATCATAAAAACCAGGACCTTCCACAGCCGATAAATGTATCACCTTCACATTATCCGGTTATGTGTTGAGATGATATCGTAAGGGAATAAACGTAGAAAAGATGCCGGCGCTGACGACAGGCTGCACAAAGCCGGCCTACCTCAAGCGCCATTTGCAAGGAATCTTCGCGGCCAGGTGAAGTCCATCAACGAACAGGTAGTGAGTGCACGGGAAATCGAGCTCTAGGAGGCAATGGCATCATGGCGAGGGCCCATACGAATGCCATCGTTTGGGAAGAGAGATACGGTGGAGGGAAGGGTCGTGGTCGTGCGTTCGTGAGCGGGGTTAAGATTTGCGAGTGAATTCCAAGGTAGCCACTGTGAAATGAGGTAAGCACTGTTCATCAGCAGAGTGGTGACTTGGAAAGTCCTATTATTCTCTTCCTAAAGATGCCAGAAACGCGAAACGAAGAGTCTCCAGCTAGCGGAAGCACCCTCATTTTCTGTTCGGCTTTTTTGTTTCGCGGCGATGGGCCCTTTGCTGTGAGCGGGGAAATGTGGACGAGCCAATTGCTTGACTGCAAGTCGAACGCGCGCAGAAACCAGGCCCGGCGAGGAGAAGAAACGCCATCCCGTTCCGTCTCTTCTCTCGCCCGCCCTCTTTCTTTGCTCCCCGCTCGTCAATCTTCACACTCACGGACTATGTAGTCGTCTGGCTCTGGCTCGGGCTTGCAGACGGTGTTTTTGGATCCTCAATCTTCTGACTTTTCTCTCCAATTGCCCATCTTCAATTCTATCCGGCCATTTTGTTACGAGTCACCTTCGATTCGCAGCTCTCCGCCGCGTGCGACAGCTTGCCTACGAGGCAGCTTCTGTTCGACCTATCCATCCACTTATTTCTGAATTGTGTTGCTGCTGTGATAATCCTGGGGTCATATCGCAGTTGATTTTGAATTTTGATCCAATTTTATTCCAACAATAGCAGCGGTTTCCAGCCATGACGCCTCGTCGCTCCTCTCGTGCTCGCACCTCCCAACCTTCGCCAGCAATCCTTCAACACACCAACTCCTCCGGCTCGTCGGTCTCACTTACTCGAGAGAGAAGTACCCGGTCGAATAATAAAATACCGTCTCCTCGAAGATCCTCGACCCAGCGCTCTCAGTCTATCGACGATGCCGATGGCTCGAAAAATGACTTCCCACAAACACGGCAGCGCCATCGCGCCCGAGAGGATGAGGTGCAAGAACACATGATAAGGCTCGCCGATGGAGAGGAGGATGAAGATGATGCAGAAGAAGAGGATGAAGAGGAAGAAATAACCCGATGTCTTTGTGGACAGCAGGACTATCCTGGCCTGCCTCCCTCTCGTCGGGAGGTGCTCGGTCGCGGTGGTCTGGCTTCTGGAATCAAGGACGAGGCAGCGTTGAACCTGTCGGAGGGCGCCTCAGACATCCTCTCTGATGATATTGGCAGTATGTTCATTCAGTGTGACTCTTGCAAAGTTTGGCAGCATGGTGGTTGTGTGGGGATCATGGATGAGGCGATGAGCCCTGAAGAATATTTCTGCGAAGAGTGTCGGAAAGACCTCCACAAGATCAGAAACGAGCCAAATGGGTAAGTCCATCAGAAGCTTCTTTGACATCAATGACTCGTTCGCGGGGTAGACCTGTCTGTCTACACTGGTGTCTTTGTTGTGAAAATCTCTGTTTGGAAGATGCGTTCATGTCTGCTACTCCCACAATTGTGGGCGCCCACCAGGAAACCAGTGATCTGGCTCCTGGTTTGTCCCCAGTCAAGTGTCCTTTTTATGCACCTTTATCCATATAGCACCCAGTGTTGCCAGTCAACGATATCTAATCCTTTCGAACTAACGCTTACGGCTTCACAGACAGCACTCATCTCAGTATCTCCCCGTTGCTCCTGCGTCGTCCCCAGCTGGCTCCTCTCGAGACTCCTCCAGAGATAATTCCAGGCGGGCTCGAGACTCCAAGTCAGGCCAGAACGACACAATGCCTAATCCAAAGCGTCGCTCTACTATGAACAGTCGTGAGGCAGCTTACGACGAGGAGGAACAACTTCGCCGTGCTATTGAGGAGAGCAAGGAGGATACAAAATCTACCGCTGACGATACTTCAAGTCGACGAGGAAAAAGGAGTCGAAGTGACAGTGAAGTGTGAGTGACGCCAGTGTTATACCAAGTCATTACATTGGGCATGACAGTCGATTATGCTGCGCATCGTTTAATGTGGACTGCCACTGACTTGATGATAATCTAGGAACAAGCAAACTGCCAAAAGACAACGTACAAGCTCGCCATCTCCCACGGCTGCTTCTAAACAAAGCAATTCTGTCTCTCAGCCTGCCTCAGAAGACGAATCGAAAGCGAAGGCAGTTACAAATGGGACGAAGAAGCAAAGAACGACAGCACGAGTTCAACGCGAAAAAGAAAATAAAGATAATGAGGACGCAGACCCAGAACGTGCAGAACCCGCTAATCGTCGGAAGGGAAGGGCCGATCGGCGCAGAGGCGATGGTGAGTGGTGCCCCTAGCGCATCGGCCTTTACACATAGGAATCTTGCTAACATGGGCAAAGCAGAATCTGACCATGAGGCCGGATCACCCACAAAACCAGCCGTCAATGAGCCAGAACTGAGCCAGCCAAGCCCCGGCACCCCCGTTCCGACTCAAGAACACGCTCCTTCTCGTCCATCAACACGCAAGTCCGGTCGGCCTCCCGCACGTCGCGGTGGGCGTGTCGGTCGCAATCAGTACACTCGCGACCGTGATATCAATGGTAATGGGACTGATTCAAATTATATGACCAATTCTCCCCGCCGGGGACAGTCGCATGATACCGGCGGAGATTCGCCAAAGGTGGGTGGGGCGAACGGGACACACTTGAACGGTGGAGAATCGGGGAAGCCAAGCCGGCCACGCTATATGAACCCCCAACGTACCACTATGAATGAGATGAAGAGACGGGTTGCTGCCATCCTCGAGTTCATCTCGCGAATGCAAGTTGAGATGGCGGCCGCAGGGGAGAGCTCTTCCCCAACTGGCAATGGCGATCGACCCAATGGAGCTCTCCTTAAGAGCTTGGTCGACCAGCTTGAGACTGCCTTACCATCTGGCACCAGTGATGGAGGAGAGTCCGGCCCCGCCACAGATGGAGAAATCGTCGCGGACCAGCCGCCCAAGGAAAAGGATTTCAAAGACTTGAGCAGTGTGGAAATGATGGATGTGCTTACACGCCATCTGCTCAAGTGGCAACAGGAGTATGGCAAATTCGGAGAAAAGTGACCTCGAGCACCTTGCTCTGCGGATTGTCCACTTCCAGTCCTCCAATTACCGTCCTTCGAGCTTCATCAGTTGTCCCTTTAACCCCGCAATGCTTCCATATGGCGGGTTGACATGCACGATACCCTATTCGTCTCTGCTCGATCACTCATGGTTATGTACACTACGGCTTCTGGACAATATCTTGATCCTCCATGGTTTTGGCGTAACGAGAATTCCAAGGCATAAATGCATCTTCTCGGGGTTTTCTTGCTTTTCTCGGTCAGATAATATTCGACATGCCTTTCATGTCAGACCAACGATCCGTCCTTCATGCTTCATGCAAATGTTTCTTTCAATGGCTTTGTTTTCATTTGACTTACACTTTCGATGGTTGAGACTAATACGCTATGGACTCTCAATGTTCCATAGGTTGCCCTGAGAAGCACACAGCAAACATCAGCAACCACAGCTTTTTACTTTATGGGACACTTAGTATATTTCCTCGGTTTCACTTCACTTCCATGTGTTATACATTATTCATTTCTCCTCTTGCGTGCCATTGACTTCTTCTACACCAGGTCTTTGAATGAAGAATGTTATCTGACTGTTATGTCCCGGTTTATGTTCATCTTTGCGGATTTCGCACCTCCTCTTTTATTTTTTAACTTCATGGCTTTGTCTACGGTGTTTTCGGGCTCTTTTCTCATCTATATCTGTTGCTTACGGGGCGTCCATCTGGAAAGAGAGGTGGTGGGTTGGTTGGCGCTTTTGTTCTTTTCTCTGTTCTTTTTTTTGCCTTGATTGTGAATAAAGATCAGCAAGAACCATGTGCATGCAAATCACAGTTACTTGATTAGCAACAGCTTTATGGAATCGTAAAAAGTCGTATGGATTGTAGTAGTGGTTGTGGTTTTACAAGTCGATCAAACACCACAGAAGAACAGGGTAAAAAGGGCGGAGATCGTAAAAGTGTGCGTCGGAATGCTGGTCTAAAGGAAGCTTGAGATAATGCTCGAGGGGATATTTTATTCAATCTGGCAATTGAAATGTACAGACAATTGGCAAATTCGACAAACAATGCTATCCAAACGCGGGTGACCCAGGTGAGCCTGTAATATGCAAAAAGACACTATTTTTTTCAGATACACTTCGGAGTCATGAGGGAGGAGCTGGGAAAGCCGACACAAAAAGAGTTATAGAGAAGGCAACATGAGCATTATGATCGCTAGTTACAGAAGACCATGTTTGATACAAAAAAAGGTCACAAGTTTAATTCCATCATGCATGGTCCATCGTTTCAGTTACAAGAAATGGCAAGATCGTGAATTGTCATTGGCGTCCAAGATTCATCGAATTTTTGCGACAGCGTGGCAGTCGTGGCATAACAGCAAGGGGTTTTGTTGACAAGGCATTAAGGTGTGCTGGGGAACGAAGTGACGTCAGTGGGTGCCCATCCGAGTTTAAATGCGGACAGCAACGGGAACTAACCTTTTCGGAGCAGGAACCCCCCAACCTTTCCATGGATAGAACAATTTACAGTCTGGAGGCATGGATCACCTTGTAGTCGACAACGAGCTCACGTCCACCGTCGTTGATGACCAGAGCACGAACGCTGCCACGACCCTCGGAGAAAGCCTCACGGATTCTCTTGAAGAGGTGGCCCTGGGTGATGACGGGCAGGCCCTGCTTGACATCACCAGTCTCGGTCATGGCGACGATGCGGCCGTCATCACGGAGGTCCAAGATGCGGTAGGTCTTGTAGACAGGGCCGAGCATGGTCTGGACAACCACCGATGGGGAGGGGTTGGAGATGAAGCTGGACTCTTCATGGAGCTGACGGGTGAAGAGGTCAACACCGAGGTAGCGGTGCTGGCCGGTCTGGGGAGAGACCGAGATACGGATGACCTGGCAAGGGCGACCCTGGAGGATCAGGATGTCACCGATGCGGATGAAGTGGCATGGAATGGGAACAGTGTCGCTAGAGCCGCTACCACGAGGCTCAACAATGCGGACATCCTCACGGACACCATCACGGATGCGAGAAGGGCCACGCTCATCGGCGACGACCAATTCCTCACGGTCATGGTGGTGGAAGGGGTGCATGATGCGGTCGGCAGCACGCTCAACTCCGCGGCGAAACGAGTGGTACTGACCCTCGTCGTCGTAGTAGCCCATCTTGCGAGGAGTTTCTTCGTGAACGATAGTCTTGGTGACTTTGGCTTCGGTAGGGGCGGTGTAGCTGTTGGCGGTGGACTGGACGTCGACCTCGCGGCGGCTGTAAGAGTCTCCTTGGTGAGCTTCGACGCGTGGGGCCTGCTGGCTACGCTCGTAAGAGTAGTCTACCGGCTGGGGCTGGTAGTCAGGTTCGTAGGAGGAAGGCTGGTAGCGACGATCGTAAGAGACGTCGACTTCGTAAGTTGGAGAGGTACGACGACGATATTCTCTCTCAGTGATGTCGAGTTGGTTCTCGAAGGCCTGGTCGTAGACGGTGCGACGTTCCTCGAAGTGACCTGCGGGCTCACGGTAACTGGGGCTGAAGTCAGATACATAAACAAAAACAAAGAACCGACACCGCTCATTGGTGCAAGGCCGATTTATTTATGACACGTAATGGGTTGGGCTAATTTGGGGGGCCTGCGCCTAGACCGGAAATGCACCCGAAAAGCAATAGCTCCCAAAATGGCGCCAACACCCAAACTGATGCATCCTGCATCAAATTTGCAGGATACGGAGTACTCCGTAATATCCGTATTGTAAACAGGAAAAAAAGCAAAACAGATAGGCAGCGCCACGCCCCCCTTGGGTTTCTCCACAGCACAAATTTCGTGTAACGAACGGAAACAAAAACAAAACAATTGATTACCACGTACCGTTCACGAGCGAGATCTACCTGGGGATAGCGGTTCTCAACACGCTCCTCGTAGACAGTGGTGCGATCCTCGAAGCGGGGAGCCGGACGACGTTCGTCACGAATGTGAAGATCGACTTCTTCCTTTCCGTAGACACGAGGGTCAGGGAGAGGAGCGGAGGTTCGAGTATCTTCCCGTTCGACGCGCGAAGTGCGATCAAGATTGACTTCTCCCTCTACTCTCGTCAGAGTAGTCTCAGAGACAGCGTCACTCCGGTACGACGACGGGAAGACACTGAAAGGGATGGGGACGCGGGCGTCAAAGTCCAGATTGACTGTCCTTTGAGCGTCTTTTCTCGAATGTCTTTCGAACTGTTGCGAAACAACTCGAAAGACGAAACAAGAAAAGACTAACTGGGGATAAGTCTTCTCGTTTGGGGAGGACGGGAGAGTGAGGCAATGAGGTGCTTCGTCTCCGCTCTAGTGCTGTAGGAATAGAGTAGATTGGAATGTGAAAAGCGATAAGCTTCTCTTTTCAATCTGGGGTAAAGCAGATAGAGGTGGAATGGAGAGGGAGATGAGGAATGGAAGAAAGGAAAAGGAAGGGAAAAAGAGCGAGGAATGCGACGAGGGGGGTTCCTGTTTATGTTGCGAGCTTTCCTCCCAGCCCAGTCCCAGCCCGTCTGTTTGTGTAAACAACACCTTGCCGCTCCGGGCATCGCGTTGCTCCGTTCTACCACTGCATCTTCCGAGGATCTGTGATCATTCATTTCTACGATCGAATTGCTCATGATAGTCTCTCGTTTGAGCTCTACCTCGAATCTGGAGATGGTGTTTTTGTTCTTGGACTACCGTATTTCTGTCCATCTTGTACCTATTTCCGGCACACCCTGCTGTGGTCCCTCTTGACTTCTGGCCTACTGTACGTCAGTCAAGGGAGACCGCTGGAATACGATTACAGTAGTAATTTGAACGATACCTCCATTGGTATTCTTGCAATTGATCCATCTTCTTGCATCTTTGTTTTTATTTTTATTTTTGCTGTGGGTTTGTGCATGGACACAAAGCTCGAGCTAACTGAACTGCTGTGCTTACCCAAGCTTGAATCTTCACATGTCGATGAGGTCGGCCAGCTTCAGCCACTCCTTTTTTCCAAATTCTAATCGGCTCGGCCAATCGAACACGATACTCTCGTACTGTGAGCACTAATACGGAGTTGCTAGTCTGTGTTGTGTGGGAGATGGTGGTCTTTACCATAGCAACCCGCTCTCCCCCGAGCCTAATCGGATACTCCTCCCCCGGTCGATAATCACACAATCTGGAACCTTGGCGCTTGATCCATGGATCGACAAGCGGCACCAGCTCTGGTTCAGTGGCGGTTCCAAGTTTGCAAACCTGGAGATTTCCATCTGATTTACGGAGTATTGATTATCGATACCGATTGCCACCCCAATCCACAGTACGTAATTGAGGGGAGATACGGAGGGTAGTTGCCGCCAGTTTCACCACTCGAGGTCTCCAATGCCCAGAATCAAGAAGCCCGAAGACGCGAAATCAAACCCAGAAAGAGCCGAACATGCCCACTCAGAAGCCATTCCCCGAATTGGAAGCTTTGGGAGCTCAGAAACGATCAGCTTCGGTCATCGTGGTTGGAGTTCATTGGAGGCTGGGAGCTTGCTCATGTTGCACGCCCCATCGGGTCTCACTGCGATGCTCCACCTTGACCCTGCCGCCTCGCCTGGAGGCTGGAAGGTTGAAGACTCGAAACTGTGAATTTTTAGCAGTTCTCTTTTGCGCCAGCCTCTTTTTCTCACACCCAGCCCAACCTCTCCCAATTTCCATCTACCTCCGTATCGCCCAATGATCGGGTTGCAGACTGGGTCGTGTCCGTGCTTTTGTGAGCCGACCAAATACATTACTGTGTCTAGACGTCCTCCATGTCGGTGAGGAGACGCGGAGCTTGGGGGCTGGGGATTATCAGTCGGTAGACTCGGTACACACCCCATCCGTAACATACTTCGTAGGTACTTAGCGGCGTAATCTTGCACTTGGTGAATTATCTTCATGGGTGGTGTGGACTCCATGGTCTAAACTCCGTAGCCCGCAGTGCGCACACACCACGGTCCACAACAACAACAACAAAAACAACAACAATCGATCGGGCACTCCAAAGTGGAGTTACTGGACCGAGGTTGCGAAGCTCATGAGCTCAGTGCAATCCGAAATCTCCCTATTCCCTGGTCGAGCTTCTGTCTGAATCACGTGATTGAATATAAATTGACCAGTGCATATTAGATTACTGTGCTGCGATCAAAGTAGAGGACCATAACGGGTAAAATTAATAATTAATTACCATAGGGTGGACGAGAATTCTTATTGAACATATCACAAGATCAACAGCGAGATGTGAAACCTTTTTTTTTTCCTTTCCCATAATAAACATTATCCATTGATCAGTGTCCAGCAACACCGATCCGCCAGGACTCGTCGTGATAAGCCCCCCGATTTCTTGGATCCCAAGAAAAACACATTAAAGGTAAATGTAGAAGAGGGGAAAGAAGAGTCAGGACATACAATATGTATACGTGAGAAGACAAAAAAGTTCATACATCGGTAGGACACTGCAGCGTCCAGGACCCGATAGTGTGAACACGGAACTAAAGCGAGGGTATCAAAATCAATCAACACCGAATAGCGGTGCCAAATCAGAAATCAAAATCAAAGAACAGAACAAATCATGTCATAAATCTTACACATCAACTGTATGGCTGCTATCGCTGATAGAAACCAGATTAGAGGTCGTATCGTAGTGTCCAATTGGTACACGTCGAAGCGAAAGAATGAAAGAAATATAAATCAGAAGAAGGCATAGTCATAGTCGGTAAGACATCCTCATCCTCAATGGAAGGAAGCAAATGCTTAGGTGCGCAGGCCGAATGCCTTCCTCAGCAGCGGAAAGCGTTTTTTGCGTCCAGACTTACTGATGACGACATCCGATGCTGCTCCATCAATACTAGGAGCATCTTGGCGAGACTCGCCGTTAGGCTTGAAGCGAGAGTCCGAGGCATCCTGTGGTTCTTTTTTAAGGCCATTGATGACACTCCCGTTCCGGACAACACCATCTGAAGTTCGGGGCCGATCAGTTTCATGACGGGCGGACGGTTCACCGTTACTTTGTACGGCAAGGGGTTGCGATGCAGGAGACTCCTCAGGCTGTGGACGTAATGGCCAAGCGTCGCTCGCTGGATTTATCTTTGAGGCTCGTTTCTGAAGTTTAGGGGACGAAGGTTCAGCATGTTCGGCAGTGACCGTGGTGACCAGGCCTAAATGATCGCGCTCCTGACGCGATCGCTCCAAATGCGTATCCCTTCGGGTAGGACTTTCAAGGTTGGACTTGCGAATCCTGTGCTCGGGCTCCTTTGATTTTCTGGACCTGCCCAACCGACCAAAAAGGCCTGTTCTGCGGCCTTCGCTTGGTTGCTTGAGGAAATCCTGCAGTTCGTTCTCGGTCACGCCGCGCAATTTCGCTACGGCGGCCAACGCAGGGGAGCCCGGTGTACCTTGATCCTGTGCTGGGCTTCGCTGAGCTGGTGGAGGCTTCTCGTCTTCTGAGCTGTCGTCTAGTTCAGTAGAATCCCCGTCATACGCGCCCTGGCGGCGTGGAATTCCTCTGACAGGACGAAAGTTGCTGGCAGGAGGCTCGTCTTCGTCGCTCGAGTCTGCAAACCGGCTGCGGAAATTCCGCGACTGATAAGTCCCGCCCTCCTCATCAGAGTCATTGTAACGTGATGTGGCGTGACTTCCAGACGCCCTAACAGGCTTTGATTTTGACGTCTTGCCAACTCCAGAGAAGATAGAAGATTTCTCGCCTCCCGACTTTGTCCCTCGCAAAGTAGTTCGCATTGTACTAGATATGGGTGGCGGTGAAAATGGTCTGCGTTCACTTGGTGATGTCGGCCTGGCAGGAGACTGCACGCGAGGCCCTTCCGGACATCCTCTCATGCTGCGTCTCATCGTGAAATGGCTATCAGAATTGGAAGAGCGCCTGGAACGCTTGAAACTACTGGATGAGTCACTGCCATTTGATGTTGTCCTGCGAAGAGCACTCGAGAGACTAGCGGATTGAGCCTGGTTGTTCTTACGAGTAGCTCGCAGTTCGTCGCTGTGAAAGTCAGGGCCCATCGACACGGGTCTCTTGGTTGTCCGTTGTTGACCAGGCCTTTGTTGTGAATGGGAACTAGCGATTCCAGATTGCTTTGGCATCGTACCGTTAGGCTCATCCGGACTGAGCACTGTATTGGGCGAATGTCCATAGGCGTCCACGGACATTCGTCGTTTTGCTTTTGCTGCGTTTGAACTCGAGTTGGAGGTGAACGCTCGCCTTTTTGGCTTATTGGAAAGAGGTGGATAGGGCGAGGAGAGCGCGAGAGCTTCGGGTGATGATGGAGGAGAATATACACGTTGCTGTCTTCCAGAGTCCCGCGGCATGCCTTTGGCACGAACTGACTGGGCTGAGTCTTCGGCGATGCTTTGCAATCCGGCACCTTTAACAGGTGTATTTGGCGACTTATAGGATACGGGTGGTATCTCTGATGGAACGAGCTCTTTCGGTGTGGTCTTTTGACCACCTGTCATAGATCCGTTTTGAGTGGCCAAACCAACTGGCATCGTCCTACTGTCCACAATGGCATTGATGGAGCCGAAGCCATCGCCATCGACGTCGGACAAATCCTCAGCTGCATCACTATAGATGCTATCACCAGACTCGTCATCTGTGGTAATGTCTTGAGTCACTGTATTTGCAGGCGAGGCAGCGTGTGTTCCCAGCTCATCCACTGAGCGCTCACTACCTTTCTTTCCCGAACTTTTGGAAGACGTTTCGGAAGATGTTGGCGGAAATCCGCCGGGGATGCTATTCCAATCGAGGCTGGACCTTTCTTTTTCAAGCTCTGGTGAAGCTGGTTGTACAGCTATAGTTGGTATAAGCAAGCTCGAATCAGCAGTGCCATCAGATCCGCGCTCGGAGAGCCTTGTTGCAGTGTCTCCCTCTTGGCCAGCACTTGACGTCTCTGCCCCGTCTACCCGAACATCAGGTGGACCAGGCAAATTGGGGGGAAAAGCTACTTTAGGCGTCATTGCATGCCCATTGCTTTCCGCAGTGGGCCTCTGGAGGAAGGATGTTGCAGAGGTATGATCAAGTTCTGTATGCTTCTTGGGTTGAGCATTTGCAAGAATACCACCGATGGCATGATCACTGGAATGGGACATATCAGTGGCCATCACATTGGAGCTCGACGAGACATTAGATTCATCATCGCTGGGACATTCCTGTATTGGTATCTGCTGGTCGACGTCTCTGGTTCCCCTTACGCTGCCGAAAGAGGGAAGTGTAGGGCGGGGCTTCAGCGCGTCACCAAATTCATCGTCGAGATTGTCCAATTGGTGAGATTTCTTTTTGCCAACACCGAACCAATGAGTCTTCGATTTGATTCTGCCCGGTGGGGAATCGGATGTGTAGTCCTCGGGGGATGTTGGCGGACTTGCAGCCACGCCTACGATTTCAGCTTCATCATCAAAGCTGACTTTGACATGCTTCTTCCTGGAACCCAGCCTTGACCCGTCGTCTGAAGCCACTGATGTCACATCTGATACTTCGCTTGGAGCCTGACCTGGCCGCACGGTGATTCCGGCTCTTCCATCGGGAGACAATGAACTCTTCTGCGAATGCTTCAGGGCAGATTTTACCGGGGAAACTGATCTGGGAGGAGGCTCGTGTAATATGTCACCAGTGCCCGTGACCGAGAGTCGATTCGAAAAACGCGCTGACCTACCCGGGCTGCTCGATTGACGCAAATGTGACTGCACAACTTCGGGCCGCGGCTCAGTCAATTGGTGAATTTCCGAGGAAGCGATGGTCTGTATTGCCACCGGCTCATTGGCTTTGTTGAACGAGGACGGGCTTCTAGCTCGTGACTCCTCCGAAGAATCGACGTGCAGGGGACTTGCCTTTCTCTCGGAATATGTTTTAATGTGATTCTTCGGTGATGGGCTGCCCGCACCCACTCGATCAACATCTTCCGCTGCGGTCTCTGCTTCTGCACGCTCCTCTCCTTCATGATCTTCAAGGGCTGTGGAAGGGTGCTGCTCTCCGAGGACTGGGCGAGAAGGAGAGTCACGATGGAGTGTGTCAACCTGCTGAAAGCCTGATGGTGTGATTCGCGATTCGGATTTCTCATCGCTGACTTGATCTATAGAGATTGGTGCGGACCGTCCCTCTAGTCTCTGTTCTGGCTGGGAATCCGCGGTCTGAGTAACAAAGTTCGATGCCGAGACGGTGGTGCGAACAGGATCACCCTTGTGTGAACTGGCTGCCTGTGCTGCTGCCAGAGCAGTCCCTGTTGGGTGAGCACCAGCAGTGCCGGTCGCGAAATGACTCCCCTCTGCGCTCCCCGGAGCAAGGACCTTTGATTTCTTCTTGACTGGCTTATGAGATGCCTCAGAAACTGAATACTGAATGCGAGCGACCTCGGTTGAAGATATTCCATGAACTATTGAGGCCTCTGACGAGCTTATATTGTTTTCAGAAGGAACGGGTGACTGGCGGGGAGAGTTCTGTCGGGCGCCCATCGGGTAGGAGAAGTTGATAGAGTTTCTGCTTCCCGATCGCTCAACCTCCGGCACTGTGCTCAAAGCCAAGACACGGTGAGAAGGATGAGTGGGTGACATATTAGAGTGTCTATCTACACTCATACCACGGCCTGATGGTCGCTTCACCGTTGAAGCCGATCGCGACGGCGGATCTAGACTGAGCGATCGCCGATTCGAACCATTCCGCGATGCAAACGCAGGGGGCACTGAAGGCAGCGGTGGGGCATCAACAGGGCCGCAGCTGGTCGCTGGCCGATGAGGTGATTGATCGCGAAAGGTCCTTGAACTCATGGATCCTGAGCTGCTTGATCTATGAAGACCATTCTTGCTGCCAGGGCGATTCCCAGCTGCAGTACCAGTCTGCGACGAAACGGAAGACCGCCGCTGTATCATTCGCTTGGTCTGGACATTTTCAACAAGCGTTGGAGTGGGAGTGAGATTCCGTAGGGCGGCCGCGGCGGCCGCAGAGGAGAGGCTCGTTGTAGATGGTTGAGACTTGAGGAAGGCATGGGAGGCAGCGGTTTGCGCGGACAGCGACGAAGTTGCACTAAGAGGCTAATTGAACATTATCAGATCAGCTTGTCACTCGAGCGACAGATGCAAGGCGAGATTAAATGGGTCGAAAGTAGCGCATCCCGCTTACATTCACAGGACAAAAATCACATTGCCAAAAAAAAAAAAAAAAAAAAAAAAAACCGTACCTGATGATGCGAAGAGCTTCTCCGGCGGCGGAACATGGTGAATGAAGAGCCGCGAAGTTAAGAGGGCGTGTCTGCCTCTTGCGGCGGACACGCGAGTGTTGATCCCGCTCGCTTTAGACAGGAACGCGCGTGAAGGGTTATGGCAAGTACGTCTCCTGCAAGTCAAGATGCAGCTCTTGTCGGTTCCGCGGCAGCCGTTAGGACAGAAAGCAGAAGCGATAGAAGTAAGATCTGGCAGCGAAAAAGGCGGGTCGCAGAGGATGCGAAGACAAGGGTTCATCGACAGGTCAAAATTCCACTGCAACGGTCGCCGCAGTTAAGTCCGACTGGCGGATAGACAGGAATTATGAGCTAAGGCGAAGGCGGCAGTTGCTTTGTATATAGCTATTGACAAGAAAAGGAAGATGAAAGAAGCAAAAAAAAAAAAGAAAAAGAAAAAGACAAAAGACTAATGAATCATAAAAGGGGAGAATGGTGGGAAAGAGAAAGAGAGAGATGGAGAAGGGAAGATGTTCAGTGAGACTGTGAGAATGAGTTGGATCCAGCGAGCGAAGGGGAAAAAAGACCAGTTGCGTCATGGACTTGTTCTTTGGCGTTGCAGATCCAAAAGGCCCCAAACTCTGTTTCGCTCTTCATCCTCTCTTCCTTCTGATTTCTCTCGTGCAGACTTGATTATTGCAAATTTCACGCCTGATCTTATTCGTCAATTGGCTATGCTGGAACCCTCGCGGCCCGTTGATTTCTTCTCCTGTGGTTCAAGCTTCCATTGAATACTCCGTAAAGAGGAAGGCGAGATCTAAAGTTCTAACTTCCAAGTCTCCCTCTCCACCCGCGGATAATCGATATGGCTAATGATTCAATCAATTGCCAGATCCCCCGGGTCCGACCTCACTGCACCTGCTGCTACTACTTAATTTCGCTGCATCCTCGTAAAAGAAAAGAAAAGCATGTAACACTGCGTTTCTCCATGCATAGGTATTCTCTGTGCATGAAAATCTAGTATTTTCCACCCTTCAATCAAACAAAGGGAAAGAAAACAGATCATCCCTTTCATTCCCAGTAAAATAATGGAAATGATTCTGTCTCACCTTATTGAAATTCTATCGTTCATGTCTTTTACCCGGTACAGTATGGCATCGCCCACCGAACCCACTGCCGATCTGCAGCCCCTTCCCCTCCCACCGCAAGTCACCAGTAGATACGTCAAAACCTCCGATCTCACGTTCCACATCCTCGAGGCCGGCTACACCCCCGAGCGAGATCGCCCTCTGATCGTTCTCCTGCACGGCTTTCCCGAACTCGCCTTCTCGTGGCGCAAGGTGCTGCCGCTCCTCGCAGATGCCGGATTCTACGTGGTTGCACCGGACCAGCGTGGTTTCGGGCGCACAACGGGCTGGGATACCCGGGGATATGACGAGGTGGACCTGTCCAGCTTCTCCTTGACGAACCTCGTCCGGGACGTTGTCATCCTTGTTCATGCCCTGGGGTATCGGTCTGTCCGTTCTGTCGTCGGCCACGACTGCGGCGCCGTCTCCGCTGCCATGTGTGCGCTCGTTCGCCCGGATTTCTTCCAGAGTGTCGTGCTCCTAAGCCATCCGTTCAACGGCGCCCCAGTTCTACCGTACAACACCGCCAACGACATCGACCCTGATGCGAATGCTCCCGGACGTACGGGCGGCGCCGAGTCCTCGGCCGCGGAGGACGTGCACACGGACCTGGCAGCGCTGGGTCGGAAGCACTACAAGTGGTACTATTCTACGCCCTCTGCAAACAACGATATGACCTTTCCGCCCGAGGGGCTGCATGCCTTTCTTCGGGGATACTTCCACCTCAAGAGCGGATCGTGGTCGCGCAACCGTCCCCGGCCGTTGCAGGCATGGACGGCGTCGAAACTGGTGCAGTTGCCATATTACTACATCATGCCCCTGTCCGCGACGATGCCCGAGGCCGTTGGCCTCGACATGGCGCAGGAGACCGACGAGGATCGACGGGCTTCCCACGTCTGGCTTTCGGACTCTGATCTTGAGGTGTATGCCGCTGAGTACGCACGCACAAGCTTCCAGGGTGGGCTGAACTGGTACCGGGTTCGGACTGCGGCAGGTGGGCGATACACGCGGGACTACGAGACGTTTGCTGGCAGGAAGATCGAGGTTCCATGCGCCTTCGTCTCGGGAAAGATGGACTGGGGTATCTACCAGGAGCCTGGGGCCATCGAGAAGATGATCGATGGTAGAGTTTGCAGCGACTTTCGATTGCTAAAGCTGATCGATGGTGCCGGGCACTGGGCTCCACAGGAGTGTCCTCAAGAGGTCGTTCAGACTATTTTGGAGCTTGTGCAAAGCTTGGGGAAATAAGCTGCTTCCGGATGACTACGAGTTCGACCGGTGGCTTACTTACGACTGGAGTGACCAATCACTTGTTATGCTTGACGATTCGGATCAATGTGGATATTGTATTTCTTGTTCGAGTATATTTACTTATTTTCCCCGTGTGGTGTTGTCCCTCATCGGTCGGCATCAATTCAGGCCTCAATCGTTACTGAATGAGATAGCCAGATCAAAGCCCAACAAGAATGGCAAAAGACACGGGCAACCATAAGAGTATATTCCTAGCACCAGCGGCAGCCCCAGCGCAAAGGAAACGCGAGGGAAATATAGGTAGTCCTTGGAGACTTTAACTTGCACCACCTAATATGGGGAGGGCTTGCAGCCAAACACCGCATAGGTCTTACTTAGGCAGAGGTAGAAGCAATGCTGGATACTAAGTATCCCCAGGGACCGGTCTTACAGAATTTTTTGAAAATAAGGAGAGGGAAAAAGCAAATTAAAAAAAAGAATGAGCCCAACCCGATTTGAACGGATAACCTTTTGATCTGGAGTCAAACGCGCTACCGTTGCGCCATAGGCCCTTATTAGTTGAAGCAACAATGATTGAACAAAGTACGAGCTGTGAATATTGTAATGGGTGCAGGTATGATAACTGATACTGTGGTATATCCAAGGTATGGGTGGATCATTAATCAGGCCTGCGGCTGAGCCAGCAATCCTGCCCCCCCAAAAAAAAAAAAAAAAAAGAGATTAAAAAAGTGAGCCCAGCAGGATTAACCAACAAACAGCCTTTCGATCTGGAGTCGAACGAGCTACCTTTGGCGGATAGGCCCCTATTGGATGGTAGGGATTAATCTCTTAAGTCTTTAGAGCTCCGCTCACCCACACTCACTTACTGCTTGCACGACCATCACCCGTGAAGCAGCGATAAGTTGAGGGCAAAAATGGCGATTGACCACCCTTATTATGTGGCTTGAGTACGGCTGAGAGGACGGGAAGCCCTATTTCCACACCCTATGGTCGTATGTGCTTAGATAGACGAAAGAAGAACTGAGATTCTTCTCAGACTGGCAGCATCTGGGAAGGAATGTGTCAATGGGGAGGCGACTCTTTGGGAGTGCAAGTAGTAGGGATGAGAATCGAAAAAAATGATCAACCATGGACCGTATATGAATTAGTGGGAACATGTTTTCAAGAATAATATTCGATGTCTTCCTCCTTGGAAGTTGACAGATAGAAGCATAGCTGCGAAAGGTGATGAGAACAAAATATATGTCCAGATGAAAGCAAAGAAGACCAAAAGCCATAGATGCCCTCAATAACGCCGTGGTTCCTAGCTGTGTTGCTTCTGCACAAGAATAAATTAAGAAGATAGTATAGGCTTTGCTCCCAGGCTGTTGCGGGATACTGCCCGAAACATTAACACTCAAAGCGACCGTCATCGAAGAAAAGGCCTGTGGAGTGGAAAGTGTGTAATCCATGGGGGTATTTTGCAAGGAACATTGAGAGAGGAAATGATCAATCGTCGAACATGAACATCAATCGTTCGAGAGTAATGCCAGGTATCTACATCGGTAGGCCAAAGAATGCTGCCACGACGAATGGCACGACCGCGAGAGTGGTCTGCCTCAACGGTTGCAGCACAGCTGCATCTGAGGAGAGCGAGGCGGTCGTGAAAACGTAGGAGAATGAGATTTCGCTTGAGTTGAAGCAGTTGTCGCGCGTGACCTTGGCGACATCTTCTGGTTCTGCGAATTCGATATCCACACACTGCAAAGTAAATGTCAGCAGCAGAATCACGAGCGATGGTGAGGACAGAGGCGTACATTATATAGGGCTGCACCGTGCTGCGCTGTTTCAATGACCTGGATCGTTGCGTGGTCGCCCACTTTCACGCTGATATTGGTCGGTAGAGGGACCTGGGGAAGACAGAAGGTGCCGGGGTAAGGGTCGTTCGAGGGGCCGAGGATTTCAAACGCAGGGACCATCGGATGGCTCATGTTCTCTGGTACTGTGCCTATGCCCAAGTTGACGTAGAACATAGCTTTTGCGTGTCCCTGGAACCAGCCAGGCTGAATGGATAACGCTCCGCCTCCGACTGGCCACTTCGTTCGGTTCGTTGAGGTTGGCATTCCTCCGCCTAGAGACATCGGGTTAATGATTTATCACCTCGATGGCAACCACGAGTCAACCCCAGGTTTTCCTTACAAGGGTACATCCATTGCATTCCATATGGATAGATGTAGGAGTTGTTCAGGTAGGCTTCCCCCAAACCGTCGGCTTCGGCGACTGTGCCGTTCGTATGGAGGTTGTTCCCTCGATATCCTGGATATACGATGATAGTATGGGCTTGCGCCAGACCCACACACAGGGCGGCGGCGATGGTCGTCCACCACGATATCGACGGTTGATATGTCATGATGTGCAGGATGCTCGGCAAGATAGACAGAAGGGGGGAGAGAGAGAGAGAAAGAAAGATCAGGCGAAGCGAGGGAACGACCTCTTGCGGATGAAGTCCTCCTGCCAAGTGCCTCTTTCTCTATACCAGAATCTTGTCACTAAGCTGGATTTTCCGTAGACGTGGGAGCGTCAACTGTCGAGATCACCAAAATCGTGCATTATGAACAACAAGCTTAGCATCGAGGCTGGACGGTCTTTTTGAGGGAAAGGCATCGCTCAGATCGTGCAAGGGGAAGGCCTGGCGGGGGAAATCAGTCGGACGAGTGAGGACGCAGGACGGCGATGTGACTTGGCCCGCAGGTTGACCGTCACCTTCTTCCCAGTCGGCCTGTATCCAGAGCCGATTCGATAGCTAAGGAATGAGGAGCATTGCATGGGGGCCAGTCAGCGCTGTTCAAACTTCAGAAGCAAGAACCTTTCGGGTTAACAGGGAGGGGGGCGTTCAATTGCAGTCCACCACAGGGGAACGCGATCAAAAGACTCAGGGCCAACTGCAAGTCGTATCACCCCAGCGCTGTTGACAAGAACCCCGTTGTGGTCTGTCATTTGCCCAGGGGCCTGCTGGAAGCGCCCGATCTTGCGCTAGAGGCCTTGGAGGCAGCGCCATTTCCCTGCGCTGAAGAACAAATCACGATCGAGGGCCACAGGGGCACGGCGCTTACAGACTCCTTCTAACTGCTGCACCAACTGTTCTGCTCAAAGAACTGTCACTCCAGGAGTCCAGAGTCCAGACACAGCAATAATTCAATTGATCCATCAGAAAAATAATCTCCTTCTGTCTCAGGAAACGCCCATTCTGGGTTGGCGAAGCTTTGCCAGAATGCTTAACTGTGTTTGGCTGTTCTTGTGGACTGTTTCTAGGCTAGAATTTACTGCTTGTAGTTCGTCAAAGATGCAGGTCAAGAAGCTTGAAGATCACTTGCTCTGATAAATCTCAACAGATTGAACATGCTGTTTTTAAAGCGGCGTACGGAGTACAGTAAAGTCCAGTCCAGTAAGTACTCGAAAATAATGAACCTCGACAACTTTGTCTGCAACGGTGTAACACACCACGACCATTCCATGATGATGAGTTTATTGTGACTCGCTAACAATGCAGATAAAGGCATCCCTTTCTGTGTCTACCCGTTATGCTTGTCTGAAGTCCTCGAGGCACAAAGACTTCGGTCCCAGCCCATCATGCAAGTTGCCGACCACAGTTGATCACAGGTGACAGCAGCGTAGTTATATTTATTTCTCTAAGGTTTTTCGGATAGGCTGTGCCCCCAACCGCTGCAGGTTCCTTGGGCCCGTATTGTTTAATCTTTTGACACTAAATAGTAGGAACCTTGTCAATGTCATTGAACCGCAATTAATGGCAACTTGAAAGACAGCAAGCCTCGGCTTCACTCCCATTGGTCCAACCACAAGCGTACCGCCCACTCCACCGTTCAAGGAATTCGGAGAGAGGGAAAAAAAAACCCCCCCCACCACCGTCACAATCGATCACAGCGGGACCAAAGATTCTCAATCTATCATTATCCCCATTAATCTACCACAGCTAGCTGGCTAGCTAGCTAACCTGTGATGGAAGAGACGCCTTCCTCACCATCCGACCTCTCACTCCCCCTCCGCAACCGCTAGGCGCAGTAACACCAAGCGCCCTGAAAAAAAAAAAAAGAAAAGAGAAGAAAAAGAAGGGCTTGCTTCCTCCCACGATGCCCCACACGTCCCGGAAGAAAAGACCTACCTCCCAGACGCAAAAGCGCCTCGAAGTCACCGACTCGAACGGCTGGACGCACGTCACTACCGGCGGAAACGCGCGACGCGTCCTCCGCAAAGCAGGCCCCGTCGCAAAGGACGATAATAATAATCAGTGCATATCGCCGAAATTGTTGCCGGCGGAAGCCCCGCGCAACTTGACCATTGACGAATTGAAGGGACAGCTCGACAGCTACCGTCAGAGATGGGAGAGCTCGGCGACATGGCATGCGTTGGAGGATGCGCTGCGGCGGAGGCGGAGCGTTGCACAAGCAGACACTGCTGGTGCTCCGCCCGGTCAACGGGCGATTGTCTGTCTCGGACTCGGGAGTCCCAGCGGCTTTCTCAAAGGCGGCTGGGTGGATCGGCGGAGTGTATCGTTGTACCAGCTCGCCGCGCTGGCTAGTATCATGGATATCTTCTTTGGTTTGTGCGGCTTTTTTTTTTATTATCTAACTCTACTTTCTTTTTTTGTCTCTTGTCCGGTATCAATCAACAGGGGGGGAAGAAGGGAAATACGTACTCACAAAGCCACATGACCTGAATATCAAGAATTGCAAGTTGCTGACCTACAATCTCGACCGAGCAGACCCATCCCACCCCGACGACACCAATGTCCTCACCTCTCAAAAGGTCTTCGCCCAGGACCCCGTCTTCAACGAACTAGACAAGGAACTCCTCCAATCGCTCGGAATCACCGTCGTCGAGCACCCGGCGGCTTTCGACCTGGTCGACGAGCATTCGTTCCTCTACTGTCCCGGCGCCGAGAAATCGCATCTTGAGCAACTACTACAGCCCTCGCATCCGGCCCTCTTATTCGGAGGCCCATTGGAAGACACTGATTCAGAAATATTGAATCGCTTTTTGGATACAAGGGATTCGGCTGGACTCTCCCCTTTTGAACCTAACGAGCATGCTTTTTGGAATATGCGTTTATATTGGAAGAAAGACTAGAGCGCGACTTTTGGATAATAAGCCGAGAGTGACCCCAGCACGGCCTTATATACACACTGAGTCTCAGCCAGGTTGAGCCCGGTGCGAAATCTGCACGCGGCATTGATGATTGGGCGATGTCGCTGCGGAATGCACCGATTTCGGCGTATATCGCGGTATCTAGAAGTGGCATTTGGGGACTACCCAATGGTTATGTCCACCCACCATCACGACTCGAGAAACGTCAAAAATCGGTGCATAGATCAGGATCCGCATCTTCAAGTTTTGTTTTCCTACCTACACATAGAATCGAGCAACACTGCCCATGGATCTGCTGCTCGAAGCAAATGCTCAACGAATCCACCGAAACAACAAAGGCCAGCAGAAATTGTTCAACGCTCATTTCTGGTAATTAACGAACAGCAGCGGAACGATGAACATGGAAGGGGGCGCAAGATATTTACATTCGATCATTCGAGCGTTGGAGGAAGCTCGCTCGGAATTGGGGCTGGATATTAACATGCTGACGAAACGGCAAATCATGGTATGGAAACATCATTCGGTTTGCCGAAACTTTCTTGGGCATAAACCTTTGGGTAAAACGGAGGGGAATAAAACAAGAAAAAAAGCCGGAGGTCCGAGGTGGAAAAGACATCAGATGCATCGAGGATGCCGCAGAGTGATTTGGAAACGGACATAAATCAAAATCATTTTCATGACTGCGAACTGTAAGGTCCAGGATTGAAAGGAAATCGAGAACTCTTTATGAAGCCATTCTGCCATTGCAGTCCGGGATTTTGACGCCTGGCTTCAAGTTGCGCGCAGCGTCCATAAGTCCCCATTTATCTTCCCATTCTTTGCCAGGTTCGTTGTATTGAACCTTCCATGGCTCATCGAATGCTTCAAACCTTTTAGATTTCGTTAGCCTGGGTGCCTTATCATCCACTGAAGTCTATCTCGATTAACATCGGAGCGAACAGAGCCAACATACCAAAAATAGTCCGTGCCATTCTCCAGAGCCCCACAGACCCAATCAGACATGAACTGGTTCAGCTCGTCAATGCCAGCCACAGAACCGGCAGTGGGGCTTGAACAGGCATTGTTGGAGCCACAGTTGTTCCCACCACCGGTAGGCCATCCAACTTCGGAGATGATCTGTCTCTTATTGGTACCCTTGGTAAGGACCACGTTGTGATCCTGCCAAAAAGTCCATGTCCAGCCGGCAGCGGCATCTACGCTCACGCCTGCGAAGAATGGGTGGACATTCGACATGACCATGTCTGCCGCGTGTGCCAAGGTTGCATCCCAGTTGTCACCCAAGTCGGAGGTTGCTACGGGTAGGTCAAGCTTCCTCTTTGTGAAGTTCGCCTTGACGCTCTTCATGTAGTCCATCAGGTGCGCCCGCGCGGTAGTAATGTCCGGGCCGGCTCGGAAGAGTGCTTCGTTTCCAACGATGGCTCCCTTGAAGATAGACGTGTCTTTGGTTTCATCGATGATTTTGTACAACTGCTTGACCTGCCTTTCGTTCGTCGTGTCGTTGGTATCCAGCCAGACTCCTAACCAAAGCTTCATGTCGGTCAGACCCAGCCTGTCGATTGCGTGGAGAACCATCTCCGTCTGGTTACAGTCAGTGCCGTAGAGCCGGACATTGTTCGTCAGCTGCGAGAGGACGGCTATGTCGCGAGTCACGTTGTTCTGAGAAGGCGGATATTTGAGACACAATGGATACTGCACTCCCCACGGTGTGTAGTCCATTCCGGGAAATACTTTGTGCAGGTTTTTGTTGTTCATCAATGCCTTGATCTCTGGAGAGTCTTTGTCCAGGTCACCGTTTGTCTTTTGGTCGCCTGATGCCGAATTTGTCGAGGCGCCGCTGTCGCTTGAGCTCGATGCTCCGCCTCCTCGGCTGCCGAGAATACCACCGACAGCACCTCCAACGATCGCCCCGACGACAATGACACCCAGGATGATTCCGACAATCAAACCTCTTTTCTTGTTGCCGCCAGACTGACGCCTCAATAGTCGGCCCTTCTCTCCAGACTCCAGCCCAACCCCAGGAACGGGGCCGTAAGAGGGTTCGGCTGTAGTGGCGGCCTTTGGTCCCTTCATCATCCCCCCCAGGGCACCCAGAATTCCACCCGTAGCAGCTCCTCCGGCCGCGGCCGGAAGTGCATTACCTGATCTGTGCTGCGGAGGAGGGTAGAAACCGTCATCCCCATCATCTGCTATCTCCTCTGGGTTGATTTCGAGGGGATTGTCTCCCGAGCTGTACACCGACTGTCTCTGGTAGGGTCCGTCGTTGAGGGCGGTGACACCTTGATAAGGGCCTGGGTGCGGCTCCAAAAGATTGCGATGAGAAGGGTCTGATCCAGGGATATGAGGCGAGGATTGACCTGGAGTCAATTGTCCCGTCGAAGCCGGCGCAGCACCTAGAGGTACATTCGATCCGTAGGAGTCTCTGGGCCTCAACGTTTCCGAACTGCCAAAACCACTCACATCGGGCGCAGCAGGAATGTATGGGTTGTCTGAACCGGCGGTATTGTAGTTTCGTTCTGCTGGTCCAGTGAATCCGTCATTCCCCGTACCATCTAGCGTCCTCAGAGCGTCCAGTCCACTTTGGCGATCATGTGTATTTGCGATACCAAGAGCAATACCACCGATGCCCCCACCGACTGCTGCTGGGCCGAGATTATCCATTCCGGGAGTCACCGTCGACGTTGTTCGCATTGATTGTGTGTACCCTAAACCATGTCCCCAATCTCTGCCATCCTGACCCGATTGCCAGCCCGAACCACCATGTGGAGGAGGCGGGGGTGGAGCATTTAGATTGTCGTCGTCGCCTTGGCCTCGAAAATTGGCATACGCGGCAGGTGGTGATTCCGAGACGGGGGAGATATCGCTATACTGTGAATGGTGCGCGGCATTCTCAACCAAGCGGACGGGCGAAACATCTCTTCTGCCACCTAGACGCACTGCATGATCATCCCCCTGGTTAAAACTGAACGTCCTGTTGGGGCCGGACATGCTTGTATGTGGATGAAAGCCGGTGGTGGGTTGATTAGTGTGTATGCGCCAAGCGAGACGAATGGAAAGAGATATGTATCGTGTCGAATTGACAAGACTGATGGCCTAGCTCTGTGTAGGCAAAAGCTCTTTAGTCCTGATGAATTTAGAGTGACTAAGTAATGACGGAGTATAAAACAGAAGAAAGTGACTGACTTCTGAAAGAGAAGAAAGACTGGTAATGTACAGCGAGGCCTGACCCACGGTTCGTCCGGTACACACGGGGAAGCCGACAAAGGTGACTTCGGGAATCGCGGGAACTTTTTTTAAGAAAAAGGAAAAAAGAGAAATTCCTGTGTTCAATAATCTCGTGATTGGAGAGAAAGGAATCTTCGACAGCCAGACTGTTGAGAGATGTTGTGCAGGTCTGCCACTAACCTAGCGGGTGGGAGTGAAGAGAGAAAACGAAGGGAACAGAAAAGATAAAAAGTCAGGTGCTAAGTTACTCGAGTCAGTCAGAGAGCAAGCAAGATCTAAGAAGATCAGTAAAGCGAGTCTGCATGCGGCGAGAAGAGAGCCAACCCGCACAGCCGGAAAATGATGGCGGCGGCTGTGTCCCTGACAACCAGGGAAGTCGCTAGTAGTAAGTAGTTGGATGTACACTGCACCGTAAATATGGTAGGAAAGTACTGCAGTGTACCGTACTTAGCTAGGAAAGAAGGCAGCACCTGACCCCGCACAACCAACCTCATTCGGATGGACTAGGTAGTGGTTGTCAGGGCAGTGTTAAAGTTGCAGCGGTCTGACACCTCCATCCGGCGATAGCACCATTGTGTCTTGTGTCCTGAAACCCACCCACACATCGACACTGCCGAACACGGTCATCGATTTGATGTCTTTTTTGTCTTGTCTTGGCTATCAAAAGAGTGCGACGATTATCATTCATTCCCATGTCAGATCCTACTCCATAGGCAGAGGAACTGGTTACTACGGAGTACTGAAGGTCGCATGTTGAGATGCGCCTTAACTTTCAGGGTCCAGCGCTAAATTCGGCGCTAACCAACTTCCTCGGTCAACACCGCTTTCGGCATCCAACAATCCACCACCTAACAATGACATTATTACGTCCGAACTTTTCAACAGTTATACAGGATTCAAGGGAAACCATATTGTTGTTTTTCCCTCATCGGTGAATTCTTCTCCACAAACACACACGCTCGTCACTTACAATAGTTCTTTTTTGACTTCGAGCTCGTTCTCCGACTGATCATTAGATTCAATAGCTTTGTCTCTTCGATATGTAGCTCTGGCTGGACCTTGAACAACTCAAAAATCCGGTCCAAATGGAGGTCCCAATAGATCAAATGTTCCATGCGAAGGCTCCAACAAGTATTATGAGAGACATAATGCGTTCTGTTGGTTATCGTCTCATGTTGGCCAAAGCTGGAGACAATGATCGCCCATCGTATCCCGCCGCGCTGTTTTGTCAAGAGGCAGAACAAACATGTTGTGGCGGCATTGATGGTGTTCACGGAGGCCAATACCCGACAGCCGAACTCCATCCGGTGTTAAATATACTGTATATCGATTGCTGGCTAGGGAACTGTCTGATGGATACTGATTTAGGTACTCACTTGCTCGGAACTCCCGTACCCAAGGCGGTTCACACATGTCGAAATAAAGTCCACAAGATACGCAGCATTTATTGACTCTCGGCTTTATGTACTCCATCATGAGATCTTTTCGAGTGGTGGTACTGTTCATTGAGTGGATTCTGGAACTGCTATAAGTAAGGCCAAATTCATCTCTATATTATATATGTATCACGGGACAGACCTTAGGAAGGTATGTGATGACTCTATAATTGTGCTGTGAAGAGCGTAAGGCCCAGTGAGCTACGGAAGAACCTAATACTACTCGGACACTAATACATGATCACGTGACTATGCCAGGGCTGGTGCCGTGACAATATGTCATGGTCATGGTTACATCAATTAGTATATTCCAAGTCTCCTATATACTTTTCATATAACTCTTATATTTATATATATATCATAGTAGCATTCTAGAACTCTGATGCGTTACCGTCCGCCTGTGTGCTCCGAACATTTTCACGACGCAGTCCAAGAACAACAGCTTGGTGCTCTTTGCTCAAGGAATGTACACCCACGAAGAAACCCGCGAAAAGACTCAGCACAGGAAATGCGACATGCTGAAGTGTGCACTGTCAGCAAATGTGTCCTCCCGGGGTGAGTTCCCCGGGGCAAACCTACCATGATCCACATCGCTCCTCGAAGACCCATACACAGCCTTTCTGGCAATTATCTGTTGCCCAGGCGGCAGCATGTCGATCAACTCAACGCTCGCAGCAGCATTAGCGCCGCTCAGCTGGGTAGCAAGCTGCCGTCCGAGGGCCTCCACGAGCTTTGGAGTTTCCTTGGCCATCTGATCCTGCAACACAACCGCACCAATGACCACCGATATCGCAGATGAGATTGTCCTGACGAAACTAACCGTTGCCGTTGCAGCAGAAGCATTTTGTGTCTCTACCGTCGCCTGCAAAGCAAGGAGAGGACCTTTGAAATTGAGGCCAACTCCAGCGCCCGCAATGATCTGAAATCCACAGAGCTTCCCCAAGTTGGCCTCGAAATCGAGATTAATAAGCAATCCAGCCTCAAATACACTGCCAGGAATGTATTTACCCGTTCTCTGTATGAACAAACCGGTAAGAGCCGCCACGATTGTCAGGGCTAGGATAAATGGCAAGAGATACACGCCAATGGGACTGATCTCTAGAACTTCCTAAAGTTAGAGAGGGAGATAGTAAGCCTCTCCCATGAATATGTACCCATGACAGAAGCACACGGCAGAGGCAACGCCGGATCGCTGCGGAATAGTTGCAGGGGAATCGCGGGATTGCTCGTAGATGCATTCCGTGCAGCAACTCGGGTATACTGTATGAGTAGGTGACGATGGACTCGTCTCGGTGTCAGTGAGCGACGTTCCTGCCGCGACAACAAGGACATGCGCATGGAATTGAACACTGCCTTGGGTAGCCTCTGTGCCTGCTGGTAACTGACCTCACTGACCTCACTGACTCTGACTGCAAGCCGGGATGCGCTCAAAGGTCCTCCTTCCGTGCAAGCTCCCTCTCTCCGTCGAGCTCTGTCCCTCCTTCCTCCGCCACATGTTGCTCCTTCCTCTGAGGTCCATTCGCCCCACCTATAAACCCCCCCCGCGTCGTTTTCGAGTTCCTGCTTTGATTCCCTCCATTGCAGTCGACTCACCCAACTCGAAGGATGGCTGCCCATCGTAAAGGCGCACTCCAACGTGAGTGTGTCAGCGTAAGGCTCGATAACTCCGTCCCCATGTGCACCATATCTAGCTACTACCTGTCTCGAATAAGGACGAGCCACTTATCCACTATCATGGACTAAGCACCGGGTCTTACCCCCGGTAAGGACTCAAGCGCTCGGTACTGCGTCTTCAAAAGTGTACAAGCTTTCCGTCGCGTGTAGTGGGGTGACGACAACACCATCACCGAGCCAGTGTTATCAGGCCGTTGAGGTTCGCTTCCTTCGACATTGATCTGCACTGGACTTTTTGAGACGACGGGTAGGTTTGTCCCAAGCACGTAGGGGGAAAGGCTAATTTTCACCGCTTTCCTATTCAATATACTAAACCACGCTATTAGAACTCTTAATTCCTAATATTTAATATACTAACCATCCGCAGTTAGAACCGCTTAAATATAATAAGATATTAAGATTAGACCTCGGCAAGTCCCATGGGAATTTCAAAATTTCACTTCCACTCCCATGGAGCAAATTCCCATGGGCTTGGGCAGCCTCCCT
This sequence comes from Hamigera avellanea, assembly GCA_027569715.1. NCBI lineage: Eukaryota > Fungi > Ascomycota > Eurotiomycetes > Eurotiales > Aspergillaceae > Hamigera > Hamigera avellanea. The sequence continues at coordinate 36,746 of JAPDKU010000115.1, forward strand.
TGGCCCACCCATGGGACTCCCATGGGAATCCCGTGGCTACCCACTTTCTGCCTGAATTTGCATAATCCTGCCAAGGATTACCTATTTCGGACGCATAAAATGCTGACTAGTCAACCAAAATAACGGTTATTTACGTCTGTTTCAGTATGTTCTAGTCAGGATATCACCATATCCACGATTCAGGATCAATTTAATTGAAAGTTAAGGTAATTCAAACTCAAGAGCGTTTAGGAGAGCGATAAATATCGATTTGGATGTAAGAGACGTGCTCATGCTCTTATAGTGGACAGTTATTTAAAAGATTGCGTTTCTAGGTGCCGTCACAGAATATTTAAAGCCTTACTCTATAAACGCGTCGCGTTATTATTCTGCCTAGTAGAATAGAAAGCGGTGAAAATTAGCCTTCAACTAGTATAAATAGCGCCTTGGCAATAGGGGGGGGGTGTTAATTTCATAGTATACCCACTGTAGGGCTAGTCTAGCATACGTCGATTATCGTGCTGGCCTATACTATGTTCTACCCGACCCATCGCCAAGAACAGCATCCGATATGGTGTAGTGGCTAACATCGCTGTCTCTCACACAGCAGCCGGGGGTTCGATTCCCCCTATCGGAGAAACTGAGTCTTTTTTTTTCCCAGTACAATTAACTCTTTAATAGCGACGTCTTTTTGATCCTCGGAGGTAAAAGGAAACAGGCGCTCAGGAATGAATGGCAATGGTGGACGGAGAAGGGTAAAAAGCCGGTGCTCAACTGAGGCAACTGCTAACCACCATTGAGTATCATCGCAATTCATTATCTCATCATCATTAAGCAACGTTGCATGTGACTTTCTCACGGACTAGTACACGTCCAGGTCTTGCGCATACATCTTTTTTTCGTCTTCCTTTCGGTTTCCCTGCAGTCGAGTGCCATCCCTGCCCGTGCTGGATTCCCATCACATAGTCTGGACGACTTTCGTGATGCAAACAGAAACCTCGTAGAACCTCAATGAAATCGGCATATCTTTTCAAGTAATGCGGATCCAAAAATCATCAAGCATATGTGTGGACATCGAGAATGTACAACGAAGATAGCCTGGGTATTCAGCGGTAAGGACTGATATGGTACAACAGAGTCAACCAGAAGACAAGAAGAGTCGTCACCAGCAAATATGTGGTCGGTTTAGGTAAAGACAGAGAAGATAAGAATGTGGCCTCGCTTGAGAACACCCAGAACAAAAAGCGATCAAAACCATCGACAGCATGAGAACCCCAAATATATGTCCACCCATTTCAATCATGTATTCATTCATTCATACCGTCCCAACCAGCATCATCATAGTCATGAAGAAAATTGAAATCCCTTGCTCCAGATCAACGGTAAACAAGCAGTACCCGTCACCCTGGCAGGCTTTGGCTTCAAAGCCGCTCCTATAATCTCTTTTAGAAGTACAAGATGACCGGGTTTCGTCAACCGCAAGAAAGCCCTCAAATGGAGAAAAGGCAAAAAAGACAGAAAGAACGAGATGGGGAGAATCTCCATTTCCCCGAAGCTCGGCCGTATCGTTGTAGTGAGGTCATAATATCGTAAAATGGGGCGGCGATTGATTCATCAACCTTCGACCTCCTCTGCGCTGCGTTTGGAAGCCGACAAAGTATTTGCGCCACTGTCAGTCCCAGTAGCTGATTTGGCTGCCGCATTGTTTCGCTTGCTGCGTTCCAGCCATCGTCGCTTTCCAATGCGGGTTTCGAAATGTCGCGGAACCGACGAGGGGTCATAACCGGCAGCAATCATCGTGCTGCGCATCTTATTGCGGTAGGCATCAACTGTTCAGAAGAAAACGGGGTTAGTCTGGGCATTCTTGCTTGGATAAGGGTGAAACATCATTAACGCCCATGAAGATCTCGCACGTGGAAAAGAGAATAGAAGCAAGGGACACGCACGAGATCGCTGTAAAAATAGCATCCTGCCCGCGAACACTCGGCTTTGGCTCCAGCTCATCCTGTAACCCAAGTCGTTTAGCAGAATGTCCTTCTTGCGCCTGCTTCTCGAGATCTTCGGAACGGCTGACTGGTTGTCCCCGTCGGTCGAGGGTGCTGCGGGGACCATTATCCTCCCAACGGTCGCAAGATCCTCGTTGTCCTCAGCCTCATCGTCATTCCTGAAGTATCTCTTTCCTGGAACCATTCTACCAGGAGGACTCTTCATTTGCACGGGGAAATATGACCGAGGATAAACAGCATTGGTCATCCGGTACGAGTCGGGGATCTCGTTCATGTCAACCTGGTCAAGCATGACTTTGACGCGAACGCGACATCCTCGTTGTGTGTCATCAACGAGGATGAACTTGCGCCGCTTTTCCTCTGGGAGACCTCCAAATAGCGTGTCGCAACTTGGATCGCGTTCGTCGTCATCGTCCTCTGCTTCGGCAGCCTTGCTCGACGACGTTGCAACGGTATGGTGGCGGTCGAGAGCATTGATGCCGCTGTCTCGAAGCAGTGGAGGCATCGATGGACCACTTGGACCTCCCGAGGCACTCGCAGCCTGTGGAAACATCGGATAACCATGGAATACCTGGGCGGTGCGCATGTCTGGTGCCGGCTGGGTAGACGGCGGCTGGCTGCTTGGAACGGATGGACGGTGTGATTCATTCGTAAATTCAGCGGCGCCTATATTATATATAGTATGAGAATATGTAGAATTAGCCTACGCTGAGTTGTCCGAGGCAAAGTCGCGATCGCAGGCGTGAGAGGGTACAGAAGTGGTAATGACAGATCAAAGCACAGGGCATGGGGTAAGAGGAGACAACGAAGGGAAAGGAAAAAGAAGAAAGAAAAAAAACCAAAAAAAAAAAAAAAAAAAAAAACAAAGAGAAGACCAGTCCAACCCAGCCCAAATAAAAATACATCAAGTGTATCTCGTCACAAACACGTTCCCTGCCCATCAATGGTATCCCTAACATGGCTTATACAGAACAAATAGTACATTGTCACAAACATTCCCAGCCATAAAGTATCAAATATCGATAAGTGTGGGAAAAGAAATGCGTCACATATGGTGGAACATACCGCTAACTTCCTCATTGCTTACGTTTCCCTCAGGTTGAGCATGGTGATGGTGCAACTGTGGCCCCCCAATAGCCAAGGGCCCAACGGCAGGACGGTCACCTGGCATTGTGCGCGTGGGATACATCTGGCCGGGTGCAGCCATGCCCGCCCCTGGGACCCCTGGGGCAACGGGAGTAGCGGCAGCGGCCATATGGGGTGTTGGCTGAGGCTGGATCGCCTGTCTCTTGTGGATCTTGGCCATTCGCCTCACGCGCCTGCTTCGAAGGCGAGGGTCTTGGTTGCTGTTTCTCCAGCTATCGACGGCCCGTTGAATCAGGCCCCGTTTTCCTCTCAGAGCTGGGTTGAGCTCGGCCAATGCCCAGCCAACAGCGTTGCATTCGGTTTCGTAAACCAGCCGATTCCCCCTGTATTGGTCCTTGCTGCAACAAGCCCTCGGATAGACACAGTTCTCCGTCTTGAATTCCTGGCTCAGACTGTCCACACTGACTGACTCGACATCACAACGGATGGTGTACTCCATCTTCACCCGATCTCGAGAATATTCAAAGGCAATCCATTGTACACCGTTGCTGTCCTGCCGCACGACCAAAGGTGTTGTGGCTGGAATTGGCCCTGGAGCTGCGCTCGAGCTTGTCCCCATCGGTGGGCTCTGGAGGAGATTGCTCGTCGCCATCGAAGTACTGGCGGTTGCGGGATGAGTTGGATTCATCATGGGTCTTTGAGGTGGTGTGCGCTGTTGTGGTGCAGTATCCAGTTTCAAGCTGGGGCTGCTGGTCATGGCAGCACCTTGCGTCTGCGAAGGCTGATGAGACATCTGTGCCGGACTTGTCTGGTGTGGCATCATCAACGGCTGCGTTGTGAGGGGATGTTGCTGAGGTGGTGCATGAGGCGCATAGGGGGACTGAACAGTATTCATGGAGGAATAGGGCTGGTATCCGTAGATCTGCGAAGCCATCTGCGGCGACTGCGCGTAGATGCTCCGGCCATGCTGGTCATGGGTCTGGGATGCTACCGAGGCCGGAGAGTTAGACTGCGGTGTGTGGTAGATTGGAGGATATGGCCGCTGCATCTGGGTTGTGGCTGCCATGAGATCTGGTGGTCCTACAATATCGTTAGTATCTATCTTAACCGGGTGTACTTAAGATCTAGACCATAGATGATTTCGAGTGGAGCACGGCCATGTTTTCCACTCGAATCGGCCTTATCAATAGAAGACAACTGATTTCCAAGACCTTCTTCTCCAAACGTATATGAAAAGGCGGGAAGGTGAAAACGAGATAACGAAGATTCGAACAGATTACTCACCGCTCGAAGGGTATTGCGGTGGGGCACTAGCTGTAGAGTAGGAAGAAGTGTGTGAAGTGTAGTAGGTTGGCCCTTGTGCTGGCTGCCCGTAATGCGTCTGGTGTGGTAGGACACCGTTTCCCAGCGTTTGAGGTGTATGGTAAGTGTTGGGGGAAATAGAGGTTGCAGGTTGGCGTGGAGAAGCAGGACGTTGTTTCTGAACAAGGCCAGCGGGTCTGGGATGCTGAAGACTGTGAAGATGCTGTGGGCCGTGGCGTCCGTGACGAAGCTGAGGAACAGACCAACAGTCAGCGGCTCTGTACACATTCATATATCATGGGTCGCATGTTATGAGGGCCAAGAACGCTGGGAAAATGCGCAAAGGATCCGTGATAACGAGAAAAAGGGAGAAGAAAATCGATGGTGAGCGTGGATCTGTAATGCAACCGAAAGAGTACATCTGGCTTGCAGTCAATCATTTGAATCGCAAGCTGCTGCGCTCTCTCGTCTGTGTGAATCACAAACTCATCATATACTGGGAGACTTAGGAAACAAGCCGAAATTGCATAGAAAAAGGTGGTAAGATTCTTATTATATGCGCGCCGCGCCAGAGGTTGCATGGGAAGCAACCATGTCGATTCCTGGGTAATCATCAGGCAAAGGCATTGGAAGTTGCAGTAGAATGTGTATTCGTGTTATTGATAAGCGCGCAAAGAACGCGAACGAGAAGGAAGAGTCTAGGGCTTGAAAGCGCGAGCGATGCTCATCATCAGGAAAAATGAAACGAAACAGAGAATGCGAAGCAAGCCGCTGCTGGCGCAAAGCAGCCCGCGTTGTTGTCCCAATATTGCGAGCAGAGGCGTCAACTTCAACTGAAGTCGCTTGTCCATTTGCTTATCGATTTCCGCTTCTCTGTTCTTTCATTCTCCATCCGATTGACGCAAGAGGTCGAGGGCAAAGCTGCGAGAACATCGAAGAATCCAGTACTTTTAGGGCTGGTTCAAAACAACATTGACCGGATTCAAAGGACGGTCACAAAGTTGGACGGAGCACGAATCGGCTTCGAATTGGACCAAAGCAATCTGAGCCCTGCCAGACAAAGCGCCCTCTAAGCTGAAGACACTGTTGCGTAGGTCGAAATCAAAGCGCTTCAGACGGGGATGGCTTGACAACAGCGGGAGTATGTCGCGAAGCAATTGCGTAAACGAAGAATGGACCACGAGAAGCAGGTGTGACGAACCAGGAAGTTACCGTCCCAGGAATGGCATAAAAGGCATCAAAAGCAAGGACATCAAGACGCAAGAAAGGAGGAAGAGATCTGATGGTGCTGGCGACACACAATTCTTCAAGTAACGCTCGATGATGTAGTTCGGATTTGCGGTGACGAAGATCATGGAAAATGTGACTGGATTTTTGTCTGTATCTCCCGTGCTCTTCGATCCTCCAACAATGCCTCAATGATACACCAAGAAAGGAAAAAAAAAAATAAAAAATCAAAACCAAAGTTCAGAAATATCAATTACCCACCGGATCGTCAGTGTGTTCTTCCTTGTATTTTGATGATGCAGTCGGACCTAGGTCAGTCTGAACCATGCTGGTCATGACTGACCTCTCTTGGTCGGGGAATTTTCTTTTTTTCTTTTTTCCCCTTCTTTTTCACCCGTTTCCCCGTGTGTTTTGGCTCAGGGTCCTTGTATTGTTAAAAAGAATCAAGCCTGCAGAACGGTTCGATAACTAGGAATTTGAGTTCTGCTGGGTAAGGGGGACGGGGGGGTGGGCACGAAGCGTTGGTCGGTGTAGGGACCTGGTGGCGGGAGTATCACGACTGGGTGAACCCGAAAGGCTGAGGCTAAAGAGGGCTTTGCCTGGACAATGACACTGGCCCGTTGGCCAGTGGTTCTGGACGGGGGGAAGGGATGGGGAAGGATCAATCCAAGATGGGCCGTGTGGTGGACGGTGCGATGCGAGTGTAAAGTGCAATGTGGAGGGTCCAGGGTAGTTATTTAGCTGCACGGAAGACCCATCCCGACAGGCAGAGATGTCCCAGCCAGAGGCCGATCCGGATGAGGGATGGTGGGATCAAAGCAGATGAGGGCAGGACAGCGTCAGAGGCAGGCACTGACTGGTGGGGATATCAGAATGAGCTTGTAACTAGCGGGAAAGTAGTGTAATATTGACCAGGATGGATGCAGGATGCAGGAGGAAGATGCGAATGCGACCAGACACTCGACCAGATCAGGGAGTCCAGCCAAAGGCGAGATGGCGAGATGGCAGCTGCGGTCGAATTAGACGCCTGAAAGATGATTTGCATGCAGATGCAGAGACGGTGCGTGGGAAAAAGGAGCCTCGGAGGAAATAAAAGACAAAGGAAGGGGCCTAGACTGGTAAGTAAGTTAGGATGAAGGAAAACGATGCGGAGGATGACGGTTTAGTCTAACCGAAGGAAAGTGCGGGCCTGCGTATCTCGGAGATTGATAATTGAGTTAGAGCGCCGTTCTTTTTTCTTTTCTTTTCCGTTCTCGAGATCAAGCAAAACTACGATTGGCGAGGATTCGATACTGAAGCAAAAACGAAGAATCGCCTGTGGGCCCGCCTGTGACGTGACAAGATTCCCGTTTGTCTTTTTTACTTTCTCTTGTCTCTTAGGTCTTCGGCAATAGGTTTCAGAAGAGCGTAAGAGGAAATGTAGTACATCTTAATGCTGATAAATAGAACCGGGTTGTGTGGCCATATGGTTATGACAGATAGTGTTGGGCATCTGCATTGCATGTTTATCTTCCCCTTTTTCCTTTCGTGTTTCCATTCTTTCGTCTTGATGCACTTCTGGTTCTTCTTATTTTGTGCATTTACTTCTTCAAGACACTAACAACGACCTTGTTTGGATCTACTTTGAAACGAACCCCTCTCTGTTTCTCCTGCATCGTCATCACAATGAGAAATCGGGTTTTGAGCTAGAGACGGGGGAGGGGGGAAAGAAAAAGTTAGCACCGGCTGAACATGGAAAAATCGGCGGTGATAGGACAGAAGTACGAAGTCGACGACTGAGAACCTATGGCCGAGCGAGTAGTGTCGCATTCAACTTTAAGATCTTGCAAAGTGTCAGACCAAGCCAGGTACCACAAAGTATCCAACGCACAGCGAGCTGTCGATGATAGCCGACATCCGCCATAGGTTTAATTTGGGATGTCGTACTAGGATATGGAGATGAGACTCCAGAACGGTGCCGTGCCCTTACAGCCTGCCTTGGTCTCCACTTGGTGCATGGACCGACCAGTTGCTTCTTGTACGGAGTCCTCCGTATCGAAGTGATCGTCTTCTCCTCCGGGCGGAGCAGTCACTCCTGATCTCTGTTCCTCTTTTTGCCAGATCTTTTGGGCGAAAGGTCCCTTTGGGGAAAAAGAAGACAAGACTAAGAGAGCAGCGACTGGGGCCTCGATCCGGTTACGCCCCGGTATGGAGAACTGGAACCGATCTGACTGCTGCCATCAGCCTTGTTTCCACGGCGCCACAACTCCAAAAGTCCATCGCCCAATTCCAATCGAAAATAATGATAGACTGTCAAGATCCCGCAGCTTTTCCCCTTCCAGAGCCACCCTCCTTCGGCCTCCGTCCAAATAAACTCGAAACAGCCTAACGGCGCCCATCTGACGATTTACCCTAACCTCCCTGAGTCCCTTCCCTCCACGCTGAACGGAGTCTCATGCTGGATGGATGCCCGTGTAACCCCATCTCAGGAGTGCACAGCGGTTGATCAATGACTGTGATCGGTGGGCCAAACTACTCCGTAGTCCGTACTGCTGCTGCTTCCCGACCGCAACCTGCATTGTCCAATGTCCCCCCTCACCCCCCGCCAGAGCCAACCACACTCGGACGGTGAGCCTGCCAGACGCTCGGTCGCCCATTGGGTGTCTAGACACAGTGTGGGGCCTTGCGATCGAGTCGCGCCGGCTCCATGTCGAGGCCGTCGGAGCCGTGGCCACAACACTAAATGTTATTGACTCCTGCACCCTCGACAACTCCAGCACCAGCCAGAGGTTCCACCGGCGCACCCCTGGGCAATCAGACCGTGGTTCCGTTGTTTAGTGTGTCTTGGCTTTCGACTCGATAAAGCATGCTTCGACTCTTTCGAGACAAACTGCGATTCGAGAGCGATTCTCATTCCAGCCACTGCGTCGAGGACATCAACAGTCTGGAATGAACCTCTCGTGACGATCCTTCTTTTCTTTTTCCTTTTCTTTTTTGCTTTTTTTTCTTCTTTATTTTTTCTTATCCTTGCTTCGCTTTCCTCAGAACGTTCTCAGTGCCCACTGCCTCGTGCGTCTTGACCATGTGAAGCGGGATCTAGGGACTCGGAAAGCATGCAAGGTTTCCACAATTCTGATACGGGTCGCGTGTACGGGGTAGTTTCTGTGATAGCAAACATGAGAAATTGTTAGTATGGCATATACTACTCCGTATATGTAATCAATATACCCTTTCCGGATGAACCACGGCTCAATACTCCGTCGTAATGATCTTGGGTGTAAAACCGATCGGAAAGAGGGGTTGAGAGTCGAGACGTGAGACTTGGGAGCGACGCTGCCTAGCAAACTCACGTTCCGGACAACGCGGCATGGCAGCTAAGTTAGTCCCGCGACGTCCTGTGTTGATGATATTCAGTCAGCTCGGGACCGAGCTAAAAGCTTCGATCGCTACTCCGGGCTCCGGAGTCCGTACCCTCAGAAATGGAGATGATGAATGGAGGTCTCACCAAGAGCCTCTGGGAAGACTGGAAGAGTTTGTGTCAACATGCTCTGGTTGGACAGCACCTCGACTTAGCCAACGAAAGAAGGGAAATTCATTGGTCGCGGGGTTCCTGGAGTCCTTCCAGAAGCGGGTTAGCCAAGTGTCGTCGTAATCGCAGCTCGCTTTATTTTTAAGCAACTGCTGCGCCGCTCGTATCAACATTAACAATCGTTGCGTCGGCTGGGGGAGCCCAGTCTTTAGGCCATGTGTGTGGCGTGCTCACCACCTTAGCTGCTTTCTAGCGTCAGGTTGGTGGCGTCTCTGGGCTGAATGCAAGCAACGGTGTCATTCCGACGACGGGCTATCATTGGCAAACTCGTGTCCGCTCACCACTGTCTCCATAGTCGCAAGGTTCCGTATCCCCCGGTAGCGCCTACTTCATACCGATTTCTTTTGTGTTTCGCTTGATCTTTTGTTGTTGTTCGCTCTTTTTCGTAACGGTAGCTTGATGGAAGTTCTGGAGGAAAACAGGAGAGAAGAGTGAGTCTTGCGAAGCTTCGGCGAACGATCTTTGGTATTGCCCAATGCCCACAGTCCGGAAGGAGCGAAACCATGTGACGGGGAGGGTAAGAACGAAGAACTTAGAAGCCCCATGGAGAATGGAGCTTGGTCGGGAGGTTGCGGCCTTGCGGCCTTGGAAGTGTATAGATTGCTGTGCACAAAACAAAATAGAACAAATATTACCTACTGTTTCGATTATTGTTATGTACGGATTACATATAGGGTATGCCTCTGAGCAAGTCGCAATAACGTCTGTCTAGTAACTAGTTAATGAAATTAACAAAGATGGATTTGCATCAGTCATCTACAAGGGTTTCAAATGGGCTAGCCTGCTACCCGCCGCCATTGTGGGTGAACCACTTTCCCTCCCGGTTCCCGCCAACCCCTGGGGCCTCATCGATTGATTGCTCTCTGGTCAGCTGAAGTTCAAGGAAATTAAAAATATTCCGTACATATGCATCCATTATTCATTATTATATCATTATTATTGTTAACGCCCATATTCTGAAGTCGATCTGTCACGAGAGCCTCGTTCTAATCCGGCGAATTTTTTATGGATTCTTTATCTCTGCCAAGGAAACCTTCGTCTATGGAGAAATTGTGCGTCATCCTCCTGTTACCTATAAAGCAATTTCTGAGCTAAATCTTCCACTGATACATACCTGTATTAGTCCCTCGAAGCGGATTCGACAATCATGCCTCTGCCATCTGCATTAATATTATTGTTATTATTATTCTCAAGGTGGGCGTGGGAAATCAGGACCGCGGGCAGTTTCCCCACTTTCTCTAGTACGCAGACGCTACTACGCTCAGGAGAGGTTGGCAAGTTGCAACCTAACTGTACTTCAAACCTTTTTTTGTTTTTTAGCTTTCCTGCCGATGATCGGCACATGGACTCTGATGCAAAGCAGAACGGATCCAGCCATTGAGATTCTGGCGTGGAGTTCTGCCCGAGCCATGAGGTCGAGCACGTTAGATGACGGTGTGTATTCCGCAGGTACGGAGATTCCGTACTCCGTATACAGAAATGGAAACTGCACTTCCTGTGCCTTTTTGGTACCTCCGCTGACTAATTTGAGTCTTCGAAACCGCCGAGATGTGAAAAGCAGAGAGTGTGCCTGGAGCTGTCAGTTCCTGATTGCTGCCATGCGTTCAATCTCGAAGAAAGTAAGCTGACAATTGTGTCCGAACATCCAAAGGTTTCCAGCGGAGCACGTAGTGAAGATTCTCCTTCAGTCGAGACTCTCGATCAAATATCGAGACTCATTTGTCGCGTTCGTCTCAGGGATATGGGTATAACCTCTTCGCTTTCCCTTCTTTCCTTCTCCATTTTCCGTTTCTCTTTTCTTGGTCTTCGGCGGGCCCGACCGATTCGACCTCCGCCAGCCTCCATCTCATATTGCTCCACATTTCAAACTCTCTGGAGTTAGAACTTAGCAGCTTCCGTCTGCCCCGCAATGGGCTCCACTGGTTATCATTTAGGTGCCATTTGCACCGCCCGGCGCCCATGGCATCGTCCTATGGAGCGCCCGATGCTATGCGAGGAACGACAAGAAATCTTGATCATCTCGCCCGTTTCTTGGCGTAGCAGCCCTTGTTCGATACTCCGTACCGAGTACTTTACTGAGAGATCGAGTATGTTCCGGAAAAACAGAGTTTTTCTGTTAGATGAAAGGTAAAAGAGTGACTCTCTCGAACTCTTCTGCCTCGTGAATCGCATGCCGTAGTATCTTAAGGAAAGTGCGCCGGAGGCCAGCATCGCATGTCTTACCATATGCGAATAAGATTGCCATGAATCATTTGAGTCAAAAAAAGACTGGAGTCTGCACCCCTCAAAGAACATCGTTGATGCCCTGACCAAGTGGTCGAACTATCGAATCGTTCGAACCTAAAGGCTCAACGAGTCAACGACATGAGGCGCCCCGATGGGCTTGGGCTTGGCTCGTGACGATCGGTCCAGCAACGGCCTGCAAATCGACCTCGACAAGCTGAGAGCCTGAGACTGAGAGATGCCGTATGATTATTGTTCAATCATACAGGAGACATACGGGCCCGAAGAGCCGCGCAGGCCCCAGGCCCCAGGGCCTCAGGCTAGGGATCTCCGGTCAATGCACCATTGCACCGTGTGTTCCTCAACACGGTTACAAGTTACAACACTTCATTTTTCAATGTCCTAAATCCGACCGGCATGCGGAAATGGTCAGTGAGCTGATCGAGCTGGAAGCTTCTGGATATGCTGCGCACGTGTATGCCGGATAAAGCCGTAGGCTCGAAAATGTCAAGAGCGAGTTGTAACTTGTTTGCTGCCATGATCGGAGCCTTAGGCTCCAAACAGGCACCAAGGCCTCCACCGACCGGGCCGGTATCTCCGTAAGGGTACGTCGAGACTCGAAAGCTCGTCCAGGGTGTTCCTGAGCTTCGGAACTGGGCCGGCCTGGGATTAGTGAAAAAATACTTATCCTCGCCCTGCTCCATGTGAGGTTTTTTTAATGTTAGTACTCCATCTATCAAACTATCTGAATTACTCGCAATTCTTTTTATCAAAACAAAGTCCGTGGTGAATGTAAACTGTCCTACCAGAAGGCATGGTCAATGTTGGCATTCCATGTGGCCTCGGAATAACATGGTCGTTTCGGTCATAATAGGTCACTAAGAGTAAGTTCAAAGCGCGGTATGGAGCATATTCGCGAGTGGATGCGTTTCATATCCAGGTACGACCGAGGCAATTCTCATTTAATACTAATTAAGCGGTCCTTTCATGATCCATCGCATCATGCAGATACATCCAGAGGCCTTATCGGTCCGCCGATACGGACACGAAGCATGAAGAGCTACAAGAGCTACTCCGTACATGTGAGCAGTAAAAATTTTCCCCTCCTGCATCCTTCATGCAGGATAAACATCTGGCTGAACAATGCATGGCTGGGTTTCGTAATAACCTCGACGATTATGGCATTGGAGTTTGGACATCTTCTTTCCTTCCCGTCTAAAGGTCCCGAAGCCACCGTCGGTGCAAGTCTCTTAGCGCCAGATCATGCATCATCTCCATTCTGCGCACAGAACTCAACACCAGCCCGGTCCGTCGGTGAAGCCATTCCATACCGTCTCCTACTTGATACCGAAGACCCGATCTCTCGAAACGGGGCACTTTCATGAAAGTTATGAACGGAACATGTTTCCGCTATGTTCTTAATTAACTCAGGAACGATCGCGCTCATGATTTTCAAATCATCGCATCCAACCGTTATTTGGGGAGGGAAAAGTCCGGAAGAATGATTTCGTCATATACTTTTCTGTTAGCGTCCCTTTGGGGGGGGCGTCGGTCAGACAGGTAAAAGAAGCGCTAATGGCAATCGGAAGTTAAGCCTAACATCCATGTCTCAGGCTGAGGCGGAGAGTTTGTAACGATGGAAAGGGCTGGGGGCGGAAAACTGATTGGGGCGTGGTAACTCTGGTAAAGTTTGGCACATTGGCCATGGACTCGGGGGGAACAAGGAAAGGGGGGCGATGGGGAGGGGTCCGCTTGTTTTTTCCCCCACCACCCAAAACTCAAAGAACACCAAAAAAAAAAAAAAAAAAAAAAAAGTTTGACAGATTCGAAATGCCAGGGGGAACCACCCATGCTTCCCGTTGATTCCCTGTTGACATTTGCATCATAAACATGCTGTTTTCTGATATAACTTACCAGAGCATATCTTGATGAATCATATGCATTTTAGGAGCTCTGTTGTGTACTGCACATGTGGCCTTTTCATCATGCAGGATAAGTGTCCCATAGCGTCCCGTCCGCCTTTGCCCTCTCGAGGTTTCAAGTCCGAGCGGATTCACTCAAACAAACAAGAATCACCAAAGAAAAAAACGTCAATGGACATTGGAAAGGCAGTTTTGAAACATGCACTTGCTGGCCATCACGCGCAAACCAATTGGTCAGCTCCAGTAGGCGACGAGGACAGGTGTAAATGGCGCATAATTGCGCGGGAGTCATATTGTGCTGCCGAGAATCGGGTTGCGCCCGAGGATACTCCACTACGGAGTACTCGAGTCTCGAGGCCTTCTTCCTCTCGCCGTCGTCATCCGTGACCACCCCGCCTCTCCCCTCTCTCTCGATGGGTTTTCCTGTAGTCAGAAAGAAGTGATCTATCAACTCCATATTGTGGGCTTATTTGCCGAAGGGCATTATTATTGAGCTTAGAATTAACACAATCTTCATGAATGCAGTTATTGTTGCAAAGATTCGAGCAGAGGCGGTTTCTTACTTTATTTTCCTCTTTTCCCCTCTTCCCAATATCTAAAAAAAAAAAAATAAAAGAAAAAAAAGAAACTTTTTTGATTGGATCATCCGAATAATCGAATGAGAGATTTTCTTCCCTCTCAGCTCGAGCCAGCAGTACTATTTCTCTCTCTCGATTTAGTTGCCTTCTCGAAAATAGTTAATACTTACTCGACCCTACGGAGTACATAGTACAAACTTCTCAAGATACACACGGAGTATTTACTCCGTAGTTCTGTTGTCATAATCGACGCGGGTCGATAACGGTGGCGCAAGTCCAGACCCCTCCATCAATCGAACGCATTGTCCTCTCCTCCGTGGCGGAATCTAACTCAGCTTCCCTCGACGGGGTCAAACCAAGATTTGTCTTGTCACTGGCTGTTCGTTACCCGAAAGGGAACCAGTACTTACCTACCTCCTACTCCGTAGTGGAGAGGCAATTCTCGAATTTGTTTGCTACTCCGTACTTGAAACTTCATTATTATTATGATGATGTAGGAGTTATTTCTTTTCAGCCAAGGCAATGCGACCCCTCCCTCCCATGTGATCTTCATTGCATGAAATAAGTACTGATAACAATCTCGCTTATCCATGCTCGACTGTTTGTTTGCCTTTAGCATACAGAGACGCCTCGTGAGCGCTTGCCATGTGAAGCGATGCCAAAGCACATACAGGCTATGTTCCCGGAGTATGTACCCGTGTATACATACATGTGCGTGTGCTCAGGCTCTTTTTTTTTTTTTTAGTACCTTTATCCGGCGCTTTGTAAGCTAAGCTATCTGAAATTCTGATTATCATTCATATCTGTACCTGTTCCTGGTACCAGTGACCACTCATCACTACCTGCTACATATGGTAGCCGACAACCTACGAAGCCCTAATGGCGTCCTATCGTTGCAACCCTCGGGAAGAAAGGAAGTCAAATCCACCACTCACAATCAATAACAACGGCATTTCTATGTACTGTAAACAGCCGACTCGAAGAAAAAAAAAAAAAAAAAGCTACTCGGTGAACACAAATTGAACGCGTCTTATTTATTCCCCTGGACGGTTTCAAATACATCCACCATTGTTGCCGGTAAGGTTTGCGTAGCACGAGGGCTGAGCTGGATTGCTGGCTGTTGTGTTAGATGGCGCGATGAAAGGAGATCTGCTTCGCATGAAATGCAAATCATTTCCATCAGACTGGAAATCACTGGCCGCCGAGTCCCATCCCAACACGTCATGACGGTGATACAAGATACTAGGCGCGAACTGATTGGGCGTTGATTCCAAAGCAACGGTAGGATGAGATATTGAGAGGCAGGCCTGTATGCAGATGTATTGATTGAGAGTCCTCGAAAGCTTCGAGTATGTACTGTACATATTCATGCACGAGCAGAAGCTCGCTATGTCGTGTAACTGGTCTGGTGTCAAATCGAAAAGGAAGCGCACTACGGATTATAATGATGATGTTGACTGGTCCTCACTATATTGACCTCGCGGGAAAGACGAGATTTACAATGGTCATTTACAACATTACTGATGATAGCCTTGGGCCGATTGTTGAGACGGCTCGCTGTGTCGATGAGTTTTAGAGTGCCCAAATCATGTGTTCGTAGATTAACCACGGAGTTGTGGCGAACTGTTGTACCCGATGAATGTCTTAAGAAGCATCTGAGATGAGTCCAGAGAATGAGCAATAATTGTGTGATATCATGCTAATGTAAACTGTCAATATGAAAGGCGATGTATAGAACATGTGGTATCTTGCGATATGTCATGGTAACAGAGGCGATAAAAACGATGCAGGCTATTGTGGCTAGGGTACAATCTTGCGTTGGGATCTCCAGGACCACCGATCTAACTCTATAATATTCTTCGCGAAACATCCATCAGATTGCCGAAGGTCATGAGCATCATGGACACACAATGCATTCAATCAGATGCCATTGTGGCACCTCAAAGGTGAATGAAAAAGACCACGGATAACCTTCAGACAATTAGTATGCCCTGGCAGGTTCCGGAACGGGATGGCTTGAGGCTCTTGGATCATTCTTAGGTAATGGCAGCTTGTCCGGCAAAGGTGGTGCCTCAATGGCGAGCGGTGTATCCTCCTCATCTTCGTCATCACTGGAGGAATCGCCTTCCCTACGGCCATGGCGTCGCCGTTCTTCTCGATGCTTGCGCCGATCTGTCAAATACTCCTGATAACGAGCATCTGTTCTCACCAAGTCAGCAACGTCTTCAATGCACAGAAGATGCAATACAATCATTGAGAATCTTACCCCGGATCTCTTGCGTTTTGACGGCATACGCTTGGATTTCCTCCTTTGTCAAGACCCGCAAAACAATCACATAGTCCGACCGCTCTTCAAACCGTTCATGACCAGCTTCCAAGGCAGCCGGGTTGACCAGTCGCCGATCAATTTTGGTCCACCTGGCCCCTGGAGGTATTCCTTTCTTGTGGGCGTCCTTCAGAGGTGCCACCCCCTCCCTCACAGGATTGGGCTCCTCGGGGAACTTGTCACGAGGAGGCTTCAAGATGCCCTTTGGTGGAGCCTCAGGCTCTTTTGCCGGTGCTGGATCCACGGTGATCGGCTTTTTGAGATCCTCTTGGCTCCCAGAGAATCCTTGGCTTGCATCTTTCCGAGGAATACTGTCCTCGCGGTGTCGTGATCGTGATGATCGGCGCCTGTGAGCTGCCTCGGGTTTCAAATGCCGTGACGACATATCTCGACCGCTTGTAGAGCTTTCCGAGTCGCTGGGCTTCCGGTGGGCTGATGGCTCACGTCGATACTTTCGGAGGTCTTCGTCAGACGTGTAGCCATCAGAGTCGCTTTCATGCCGTCGTCTCGATGTCCGTCTAGACCGACTGCGATGGCTTCTGTGATCGGGCTCCAGATACTTCCGGTTTCTGCTCTCGTCGCGCTCCGGATCGCCGGAGCGATGGCGATTGCGTCTTGCAGATTGATCGTAGTCAAGGACTTCGTCAGAATAGCCACTAGCCAAGACAGCCGTACCCAAACCGGCCGCTGCACCAGTGACTGTGGGATCACCGGGAGTGTACTTGCTTAAGACCCGTCCATCCCGGTGTTGTCGGCTGCTGTCATCTTCATGGCGCCGATGACGGCGGCGGCGGCGGCCATCGTCGTATTCTTCCCTATAGGAAGAATATCCATCATCACGTTCGCCACCCTGGTGCAGGACTGGAGCTCGCTGCCATGACTGTCGTCGTGATCCTGTTGGTTCACCATGACGCCGCGATCGCTCGTCCCTCTCAAGTTTCTCGAACCCTCTTTGAGATGGGGGCGGTCCAAGAGCCCTTGACTCCCTCTTTGGAACCATCTGAGAATAATCCTCGAGACCAGTCATGCTCACTGGTCTCTCTTTCCTGGAACCTGGTCGTCGGTAGTACACCCTGGCAGCCGAGTCCTTCTCAAACTGCTCCCTTGCATTTGTGTAAGAATATGCATCATAATCGTCAATATCCTCCCCATTGCGCAGACCACTCGGGGGTGGATATCGCCAGTGACCACTGGGTCCGTAGGCTCGGTATCCCAGATGACCCATTCGCGCTCTTGCAGTCTTGTCATGATGGTCCAACCGACCAGTATCGCTTGCATAGTCGGTGTTGTAAACGCGATGGTGATGCCGCCCACGTCCCGAAGACGCTGGCACCAGATAACGCTCTGTATCTTCCCTGGCCGATCGAGGGGGGAGAGGGCTTGGTGTGCGACCATGGCTAGAGGTGATCACCGGCGATTGTCTGCTCAAAGGAGACGAAGGTATGGCAAGTCTCAGGGGGCTCTGGTTGGCATCCGATGCGGTGTGACTTCTCGGTCGCGGACGGATGGCGTATTCGGTTCGTAGCTTGGTCGAATGGCCGGGGTCGCGATAAGTCTTTGACGAGATTTGTTGCGCTTCCAATTTCGGTTCGACGCTCAGTCTGGGAGCGTAGCCTGTCGCGTACGGAACATCGGACGGATATCCATCGTATCCATAGCGACTTGCAGAGGAGTCGTATGGGTCGTAAGAAGAGCTCAACGGCACAGTTCCGGTAGACGCACGCATGGGGTCAACCAAGCGCTTGCCCCCAGGAGACAGGGGCCGATAGCGGGCCGAATGAGCCATTGTGAGTCTTGCAAAAGCAGAAGCTTGCTGCAGATGCACGGGAAGCTATATAGTCTCTCGCAAGAAATCCCAGCCTGCGATTCAAAGTCGGAATTTCCTGAGAGCTATATTGTGGATAGCGCTGACGCTGTGATGGAAAAGCCGGATATTTCGGACCGGAGCTTGACGAGGCTAAAGATTTACGGACGATAACAAGAGGAGGAAAAAAAAAAGTCTCCAGAACCAAGATGCTCTTGAACAACCGTCCAAGCTCAGGTGTAAAGCCGTTTTGGAATCTGCTCGAGAAAGGTGGGGAGGCGGAATAAATTATGAATCAGGCCTTTGAGGGGCGCCTGATCGCAATTCCTCGTCCAGAATAGAACGGCTTTTGGGGGTGGATTGGCCTTTCAAATACCAATCGGGGCTCAGATCCCCTTGCAAACAAATCGACACAAAGGAAAGAAGTCAGACAACTGAGAAAGGAGATGTCAAAGAAAATGAATCGGTTAGGAACTTAGGAAAGTATCTCCGGGGGATTGAAGTCCAAAGGGACCAGGGTCCGTGTGACGCAAAGGTGCGGGGGGGAAAGGGAGGAAACAGAGGACCCAGAGTGGAAGGGAAGAAAGAGAAGAAACAGGGGCCGTCCGCAGTGCGCACAAAGAAGATCCCGAAGATAGGTAAAAAGTAGGTACCTCAATGACGACAGCTGCCAGCTGCGGCTTCCGCTTCGTTTCTAGCGGAACTTCCTCTCCAATTGTTTTTGATCTCTTCGAGTGCCGGACCCGAGAGGTTCAGGGAAAACAAATTAAGCAAATCGGAATCGAAATCCAATACGACGCCCCAGTCCAAAAGTCGTTCCTGGATGAATTCCGTTCCACGGGGCGGGAACACACTAGACCTGCTGTAGTGGGCTTTGGAACAATCGATGGAAAGGGCTAAGAACTTCCAGGGCGCTGGGTTCAGGAAACATGGATCACAGTCGGATCGTCCGCAACCTAATTGGGAATTGAACCACGGAATCCGGTGCAACCACCCAGGCCTTTATACGATGAACAATCCAGGATTATGGATAAGGGGATGATCGATCGCAAGCTCGTCTTGCACAAGGGGCAATCAATCTAACACGAAGCATGAGGGTCATACAGTGGATGTCGCTCTTCTGGGTCTGTCGGGACTCTGGACTCTGGACAATGAAACTCTGGTCAGCCAAGCCGGTCAAGGGGAGTTGAATCCGATCCGTGAGGCTCTTCCTACACTTTTCCCTTCTCCACTGCGTCACTTCTTCAGCTTGAGGGCCTTTTATTCGACCGGCATCTCCAGCATTTCCCAGGCGTGCCGTTTCGAGCAGCTGATAGGCGACTCACCTGATTCTCCACTGCCTCAGGTGTTTTAAGCGACCGTTGCAATTGCCTTGCCACTACTCCGCACCACTAAGTAACAATGGTTTCTCACTAACAAAGAAAATGACATCACATCTAGCCGAGATTTGGGGAGGGAAAACACAGCGTGATTTTAAACAAAACGGGAGTGCTGATAAAAAGGACTCTTTATAAGGATTGTTCCTCATAACAGCACAGGTTAAGGCGGCTAATCCCTCACTTTTGCCAACAGGCACTGCTGTGTTGGACAACCTGCAAAAAGTACCAAAATACAATGTGGGTGAATTGGCTCTTCAGAGTCCAAATCCAGACACATGCTAGCTGTCTATTGACTGGATCAGTGCTGAGGCGTGCACACTGCTACAAATGAGACGGGGCAGTTGGGCACGCATCTCTCCACACCACCGAGTGTGTCGACTCAGCCAGCCAGCCATTGGACGAGATTGACCAGTTGCAGCCCAATCCACTTCGGCCGATGTTTGAAGGCAATTTTGCAACTATTTAGCGTTGTCTGACTCGTTGAAACCGAATGGAACAAGAAGAAAGACTGAAGCCCCCACCAGTCCCCCTAATTTGCAATTGCCTCCACATCATGGGGGCGGATGGACTCCATACTTGGCTCCGATGCTATGGATATGGCTGCACTTGCAACCCTTGTGTATACAAAAGAACGTTATGAAGAATCAATGTCGTTCCTGGTGCTCTTTAACCATAGAGTGGGCATTATGAATTATGGTGTTCTTGCACTGAAGGTATATCTATCTTCATCTCGTCATCAATGATGATGCTCCTTGGTAAAACGATTCTACACTTCTAGTACATCGTAGGAACGCCTGTGCATCTTCGTTTGATCCATCTGAGTTGAAACAATTCTCGATCAGACTATTCATGATTATGAAACACGATTCTGGTTGGAAACCCCTCATCGTGGCCATTGTGTCTTCGAATCCAAAAGTCTTGGTCGAGGTTCGGTCTAGAAGCTGATGCATCATGCACGTTAGTTATGGTATTATGGTAGAGGGGGTCGAACCTGCCTGAGGCAGTCATGAACTGTCCCATTGCTTTCCTCTGCCCCTCTTTTCTTTTCTTACCACCATCAACTTTTCACTTCGCAAAATGCGCCCCTTTACTATCTATCCATCGCCATTCCTTCTGAAGTCTTGCATTTAGACCACTGAGAACGTTAGAACACGAGCCCATGCTTATGCTTGTTAAAGGTACCTATCTTGAACTACTTACCATTCTTGGCTGAACTAGTTGCAGTGCGACCCCAAAGGTCCCTTCGACAAATATGAGTACACACTGGAGCAAGGTGCCTCAAGGGAAGCATGTCTTGACTGATCGTTGCGCAAGCCCGTTCAATCTCTCTGCTCTTCAATTCGTTCTATACTCACATGACTCTACCTCTGCTGCCTTGGGCGCAACATACGCGTACTTTCACCCACGGTATGCCTAAGGCGGCTTTCTGGGCACTTCAAGTCAGTTGCCTCCACAGAGACTTCGAAACCTCTAGGTTTGCTTCTTGAATGTTCGAATTTGTTTTGAGAACGCTTTTCGGTCTACTAATAGAGCAAATTTACCTTGGTAGACGGTATCCGGTGTCCGAATTACACGGTAACTGCAACGTACCCGGGATCTCTACATCGGAGATTTGCCTGATCCTTGGATTGCTTCCTTATCCAACCCGGCCAAGAGTGCACCGCCGCAGGAAGTACTCGTTCGGTGGGCCTGGGCAAAAGGCCCTTGTCCATCTTTTCGAGCTCTTGAACTTGTCCGACTTCCTTGTGGAAAAGTTTTCCCGTTCTACATATTGACCACTCAATCATGATACACCGCCACACATTTCAAGGCGTGGCGCGTGTGCCCTTACATGTTGCTCCTGAGTCACCGGCGTCATTGCATCGATCTTGATACTCAGATGCATTGCTTCATTTTGATTCACTGGCCAGATGCTTAACTCAATACGAGCGAGCAGTATGCACGATGTTCTGAAGTTGGTCCATGCTGTTGCATGGGCAAGTTGCCCTTGAAACAATGCCCTGGCCATGGGACCGGTTCACCAATCAAATAGAAACGAACTGTCTTTCGGTAGCAAGATTGAACCCGGAAAGGTGAACGTCACTACAGAGATCGACTTTGCCCAGATCCATATACGCCCCTACCCGGCCAAGTTACCGAGAAAATATGCCCTGATCGGTATGTCCTTCTTTCTCTTAGGGTTCTTTTCAGATATGTTCATCACAGGTTGCTGCCAGGCAAGTAGATATAAAGGTAGACAGAACTTGGATATGGCAGTCTACTTCCTCTTGACTACGAGCAACTTGACC
This sequence comes from Hamigera avellanea, assembly GCA_027569715.1. Lineage (NCBI taxonomy): Eukaryota > Fungi > Ascomycota > Eurotiomycetes > Eurotiales > Aspergillaceae > Hamigera > Hamigera avellanea. The sequence continues at coordinate 58,434 of JAPDKU010000115.1, forward strand.
AGAGTCAATTCTACAAGTCCCAAAATACATACCATTGTCTACACCATCTAATCAACCTCATTATCCTCATTGTCATTGTGCCCCAACCCACTACCCACAGGACGTCATCTGTCGATAAATCCAAAACACCCAGCAAGAAACATATACTTGCTCCTGACTCTCTTCCGCTGCCGGTTCCCCGAAGGCAAAGTCCATTCATCAAGACCCGCGAGAGGTCGACATTGGCGGCCTAGCGCATGCAGGAACACCAATCTTCACTGCGAGACTTAATTATGGGCAAACCACACGTTCCTCACCAATGTGTGAATGCTGCCCGGCCTTCCATGGCGGGGTGGTGGAGGTGCTGCCAATGCAGCGGAGATAACAGCCCTGCATTGGCTCCGGATTGCTGTTCGGTCTGCGGCCATTACAGGGACGTTCATTGCATCAATCTGGGTTGAGTTGGAACACTGGAGCTTTCTTGGCGTTGAGGCGCGGATCAAATGGTCAAGCCTGCATGCGGTACTCTGGTAATCCAGGACTGTATCAGCAGGAAGCGGAGATGGAAGTTTGCTTTCGTGCTTCTCGGAATTTGCGAGCTATGGGAGAATGACAGGAACGGGTTGACCTTGCATTTTGTCGTTTCGATCGGGACTTTTGTTGTTTTTTTTCTTGCCTTAGTTGAGTGTTACTCGTCTTTGCATTTCTGGGCGTATCCAACCCTATATAGACTACTGCTTTTTTCTTGTCGCATCTTCGGAAATGGTCGTTTCCACTGGTTTCTTACTCTCTCATTTCGTCGCCTACAACTCAGTTGCTTCAGATCTCCATCTTCCATATCTCATTTTCGTCCATGCATGTCTTGCCCATTGATTTTCTTTCCTTGTCTCTGCCCTTTTGATTGACATGCCTTTCATAGTCGTTGGAGCTCCTTCTATCTTATAGATCTTCTTTGAATTCGACTTGATGTTTCATAACGAACGGTGGCCCTCGTAGGATAGAATATATTATGCCCTAGGACTTGAAGCGGTGGTGGTGATTTCAAATGAGAGATAGACTAAAGTTATACTCTATAATAGACCGTTATTGGTATTGTAACGATTACTCCTCTATTCTATTCAAGTGAAACGAATCCAACGCCAAAATCAATTAGAACGCCGATGCTTTCCCCTCCTTCGTTCCTGGCTCGACTGGTTCTCTGGAGAAGCGTGTCCGTCGGTTCCTTCGTCTGCGGGCTCCAGGCCTGCTTCTTTTCTCAACCTCGCGACCACTGGTCCGAGAGCGAAAGCGCTTTCCAAGCTGTTATGATCTGTACACGGGCTCTCCTTGAATGGAAGAAGCCATTCCAATACAGTGTAGCCCATAATTTGCTGAAGATTCTTGATTGGGCTGCCGAGGTCGAATGGGTTTTCCCCGGGTTGCGTTTGAAGAATAGCAAAGACATGACGGGGCTCTGTGGGTGGTGGCGGGCCTTCTCGAGATTCCGATGGCGGCGACATAGATTGTAACGGATAAGTGATCGTCCGATATGTTGGTGTCCACTGCGACCCAGGTGTGTTCTGGGCAAGGATGCGATCTGGTACCCGTATAGCTAGTGTCCACACAGCGGATGTGCGATTGAGATTTTCGATTGTTGAAAGATTGTTGATCGCAAGCTGAAGGGAGCTTAACGTCATTCCAAGACTGAACAGGCCAAAGAGGCCGCTCCTGTGGTCTGTTAGTGGATTTGTATGGTAGACTGTTGGGAATATAAGGGATCAAGGGGGTCATACAATGCAATACCAACTGCCCAGTGAGCGTTGGCACGGCCGGTCTATATCAGCTCCGTTAGATATGCCAATCTTGAGCAACAAGTAATACAATCAGGTATTTGAAAAGTGATTATGCAACCACTCACCTCTCGCTTGAGCTCTGCTAAGAATACGGCAAATACAACAAGGGAATAAGTGCAAAAGAAGGCTGTGTAGATAAGGAACTGGATGAAGAACTTGAAACTCGACTCGGAAACCACGCCCCCCACCCTGCTCAGTGTCAGTTACTTGTTGCACATCGAAAACAGCTATTGCGGAGCGGGAATTTACCAAGGACAGAAATGGTCCATCTTGCGGACACATCGGTCTACTTCACGGCAATGGTGCGACCTGTCGGTCTTGAATTGACAGCATGTCGAGCAATACGGTGGTCGTCCGTCTGGCTGACAGACGAAAACATCTTTCGTATAAAAGCTCTCCAAGCCAGTTGCGTCTAAAGGAAACGCCTTTCCTCCCGAGTGAAGGTCCGTCCCTCTTTCTACGTCCAAATCAGGTCGGCCAGTTTTCTCCGTGGACTTAGATCCACTTTTCCGCCTATGATGTCTTCGACGAGGCCGGTCTGACGGCCGAGGTTCCCCTTGGTCCTGTCCCGGTTGCGCTGCCCGTGGAAGGTAATCTGGGTTGCGAAGGACTCTGAGTAGAAGTCGTAGGTATGTCACGCCGACGGGTATGAGCAAGACATAGAATATTACAATAAGTGCTGCGCCTGTTCCGACTCGACGACTTCGGTTATAGTGGGTCGAAGGATCAATTAAGTAGTCGACTGGTCTCAAATCATGAGCAAACAGAACCAACACAACGCGCTCAGAGGGACTCACTGCACAGTGGTTTGGTAAAAGCATAGCAGGCATATATAATGACCCCCAGCAGTATCGGAGGAATGACCCGGGCAACCGCGAGATTGACGCGCTTGTTGGCGCGGCTGTCCATCGGAGCGATCTCGTAACCCGATCCTGCGGCGTATTTACATGAGGATTTAGGGTAGCAAGAGCGAACAGACCGGGCTCACTGCTCCATCAGGTCCAACAGGCCAGCTATCGTATAGTGAATAAAAGATTAGGATGTCTATTGGCAGAGATAAGAGAGTGATGTCTGGAAGAAAACATCGTGCAGTCTGCCTGGGGAAGATCGTCAGGGATCGTCGTTACTCGGGCAAACAGAACAAACAGAGTGAGTACCTAGTATTGACGTAATTCCCGACTGGGAACTAGAGGAGCACGTGACTAAAAGTAAATAAAACCAACGTCCTGTCGACTTTTGTGTGCTTTTTCCATTTGCTATTTACTGGTATGACTAATGCTTCTAGTAGTATGCTCTCGTGGAACCACAATACATTCAAAATGATCGGTGACACTTGAGAGAACTCGAGGTCCTGCAAGAATTGATTGGGCGCCTTCTGTCTGGCCATGCTGTGGGTATACGGTACTGGAGTATCTTTATAGCTCGTTATACACGAAGTTTGCTCATTCACACGGTAATACGATTACTCTCACAATTGACAACGGAGAACACCTGCCCATGCTCTGGTCAAGTGCGGGGTTATTTTGTCTTTCCAACTGAGTCGTGCCGGCTACTCCATGTAAAGGAGGTCGGGGGATCATTTTGACTTGCTGCCGATTTAGCAAAGTCGCTCGATATGTAGGTCTCGAGTAAACTCAATATTGACTAATTATTGACTGACGCAACCGACTATCAGCCTCGTGATCTTTGATGCTTTCCTGACTAGACCATGGCTCTATCCCAACGACAAGGCTGGCCACTAGGATGAACGGAGAAGAAGAAACAGTCAATTTGAGACTATCCCCCTCTTTCTCAACAGACCCGTATTCATCATATGATACAGTGCGACAGGTTGATATATTGAACCAAGGGATCTATTTAAGGCTGATATTTCCCGTCTGTCTCAAAGACCAGATTCTTCCCCAGCTATCCGAGGGCCGACAAAGAGCTTGGAGGTCCATGAAAAAGAATAACAACTTGCTTTATCTTGCTTGACTGCCACATCCATTCTAAGTGGATTCCATAGTATTGGTATAGCAATTGGGGTATGTTGGTAATCTTTGCAGATTGATTGCTTTATTCAAGACACTGACCCTCATAAGATCAAAACCGCGCAAGCATTATGTGCTTTTTCAAGTCATATGGCTGGCCTCAAACCCAGGACACCTTATGACCAGACGTTGTCAGCAATCCTGCCATCCACTTCTTGGATGAGCAAGAACAAAAGGAATCTCGGGGCGCGATACAAGATTTCCTCACCTCAATAGTGTCCCTGGCCCAACCAGATATATTCTTGACATCGAAGGCCCCAGAGATAGTGAAAGCTTGGAGTACTGAGCTCTTTTTCTGTATGTTTATGATTTAAAAGGATCCATGTCCTATTTTTATGGAGTGAAGCCTGAGTGAGCTGCCTATTTCCGTTGGAAGAACAAGAACGTTGGTCTAACTGAGTATGTAGGATGCCATAGGAAAAGTTGTGGCCTGATGCCGTGCAACGCAAGATCATCCTGATCATTCGAAAACATCCATACTCACGGGGCAAATGCGGATGCCTGTCCATAAGGCTTCTCCCATTCTCCTGTCTATGAGCACTGGGCATTGGCCAACCTTCAGGGGAAACAAGACGCAAAGATAACAACGAATAGACTTGGAATGGGAAATACAGGCCCTTGAGCCCTCTTGGGACATATCGTCCCAGAAAACGCCCACATCGAAGCGCGGACAGTTCCAAACGGTGCGTCTTCACAGCTGTTTCCAGTATGGTATAATTCGGTGGGCACACTGCTCTAACATGCCCAATGCAGAGGCTTCCGGAAGCCTCTGTTCTTATTCCTGCCTTTTCTTTAGCTGTAATCCGCTTGTTCTCTCTTTAGTGAAAAGATGCAGAGGTACTGATAGTTACCCCGTTCCTCCATCCTCGGGAGCCTTTGCATTTGGTTGATCGCTTAGGTCTGTTCCTTTCATACTATGCGTAAGACGAGGTGCGACTCTTCCCAGGCAATTTGAGCTTTTGAGTATTTCTTCGATAACCTTGTAGTCAGTTCCGTGGGGCAAAAGAAGAAGGGAAAGAAAAAAGGGCATTTTGAATTTCATTTTGTCGAGGACGATGCGCAAGACTGTGACTTGGAAGGGAAGAGGGTCCGGGGGTTAGTGAGCCTTAGGGCTTAGGCAACAGTGCCTCTAGGGCGGGCGGAGACACCCGAAGAAAAAGAAAAACGCCCGCCAGCTGCCTACGGTGACCCTCTCACCTGAACATCTCCCCCGAATCTGCCTTTTTGACTCGATCGAGGCCGTTGCCTGAAAAATTATGACTTCAAAGTGGATCTGCTTCAAGGCCAGTCATTATGGGCATTCGAGGCCCCAGGCAACGCATCACGAGCCCCACGAGCCCGGAGATGAAAATGCATCAGTGCCTGCTCAACAACAATTCGACGAGCAAAAGGGCGGAGAACACCGTGGCTCCCGGGTGAAATTGAGAGAGCGTGACTATCCCAAGCCTTGCTCAATTCTGCCTTCTGAAGAGTAATCGGTGTACCCAGTTCCATGGGTTGAGTCAAGGGCGTTCTGCTCCGTCTGCAACATCTCTGGAGGCATCGAGTCTGATCGAACTGCCTTGTGAATGAACTACGGTGCCCCCGGGCAAAAAGAGATCTGGCCCAAGCAAAAGCCACTTGCCTTCGTGATCTGCTAACGATCTCGCCCCGTTTAGCGTCTAACTGACAGGAATCTTGACAGGTACTCTGACGATGATGCAGAAACGGCCATCCTGATACGGGGCTCATAGGTCCCTGCCTGCCATTAGCCACGAATTTTCCCCGTTGAACGGGCGTTGCCTTGCTGCCCTATTTCGTGTTGCTATCATGTTTCTTCTAGGAGATATAAGACCTCGTCCAACTCTCTTCCGATGTTGCTCCTTTCTCTCATCATTCCACTGTCACAAGAATCCAAAGTGAACATCATCATTCTGTTTTTGCATCTGAATTTCCAATTGACGTCTCTTTATCCTCCTTTGCTATCAATCATTCATCATGCCTACCCTGTGGTACTGCTGTGACTGCCACTTCGGCCCTCACAACCCAGCTCTTCATTCCGCATGCATCAAATGCGGTGCTCAGCGCTGCGAACAATGCCAAGAGGAGAAGGTCCCTGGTAACCGTACATCGCACAACCATCAAGAATTGCCTGCTTATCCCGGCACCTCACTTCGAGCAGACTGCAATGCTGCATGCGACTCCTTGGAAATTTTCTGCTCCCCGCTAGTGGGCTATGAAGCATTCCGCCAGAACCCTTCGACGTTGCTTCACAATCGGCCCAGAATCTTCACCGCCCTCCCCGACATAGCAGCTGGAATTGGCAATGTCTACAGCAACACCTACATGTACATCTGCTGCCAATGCAATGACGGTCCCAAGGTATACAATGTGCAGCCACGGTGTGTGAACTGTCACCACAAGGCCTGCTCGAACTGTCAGTATATCAAGTGAGAATAAACGGTTTTCGGGGAAGGTAAGATGCTCACTGGCTATAATTATCCCATCGAAACTTGAGCGAAGAGGCTAATGCCTGCGGTGGACAGCACATTGATAATCACGAGTTTTATGACTACATCACACTTCGAGCGAGGCATTGGACGATGCATTTTGGCGAACAGCATTTTCTGGGATATTTGCATTTGGGCTACGACTAGATGGTTTGGTCCTTCAGTGGAATTGGTTGATATATTTTGTTTTGTTTGTCTGATTTGCTGCTGTGATTCACTTCCACCTTTGGACTGGCGTCATTGGAAGGAAATTGGGATCTGGGACTCGGCAAGGCTTTGGGTATCACTGCTGCGTTGAAATTGAATTGAATGTCATGATAGCTAGCGTCTGAGTCACGTCGTGGCTTCTTTGTTTCGGAAATTCGATCTCTGCTGAGATACCAAGAGATCTGCCGCAAGTCAGTCATGGAATGGTGCCTTGGGTATGATGGACAGGGCACGGGTTTGCGATATGTTTAGGAGCAATTGATTTTCATTTCTTTCTTTCTTTTTTGGCCCTCGTTCCATCTTTCATCCACCAACAAAGTTGCTGTTAGTGTTAGCAATGGGTGGCCTTGTTGCCTGCCGGGCGATGGCTGCCTGCGTTATCGGGCAAGCTCCACTATATGTAGACAAAGTGACACATCGAATGAATTATGATTTATTGACGATGGCTCTGCATGTAGTAGATGGGGATGTTTAGAATTCTTCCTTTACCGAGTACTTTCATTCAGGACTCCGTTACCCGATCGAGACATTCAGCCGAATAAGACCGTTCTCATACCACCAACCTTCCGCTTGATATCAAAGAAAGTCGAGCACACCGTTTGTTTTTCCGCACGGAACATTAATTGAATGACGATGGAAAATTCGGACATTCACAGGTCTTCCAAGGGTTGCCCAATGTTCTTGATTTCCTTGACGTTACGTCAACCTTGCACTAGGCCGAGCCCCTTGATTAATCCCTGCCCCAGCCAGTGAGACTGTCTCGTCTAAGTTAGTTAGTCTAGAGCCGCATTCTTATCAGCCGAACGAATAATCCTTCAGCCCTGTGACTTGGCCTGCGTCGATCAAGCTCGCGAGATCCACCGCCATTTCTCCCACCATCTGGCGCGAACTCTGTATCTTTTCGCTGCCAAAGTGGCGGACATTTTATTTCATCTTATTTAACCCTCGTCTTACCACTCGACTCATAACCCTCGTTGTCCACCGCTCATTTGCGCAGGGAATGATTCAATCACGACCCCAGAACATGCGGGGAGGCTGTGTCCCCAAGGTTCTGTTGTTCTGTTGCCCGGCCTTGTCGAAGAACCCCACTAACTCGAGCTGTCTGGAAACCCCGTTTGCCCTGCGCTTTCTTTCCCTTTCGCCTTTTTTTTTTTTTTTTTTTTTTTTTTTTTTTTTTTTTTGGGTTTTTTGTGTTTTTTGTGTTTTTAATGCCTGTTTTATTTGGTGTTAATACAAATTTTGGCGCTGGGTTTTGGCAACAAAAAAGGTGCCGGGTTACGTCGCCCGCCCTTTTGACCACAGGCCCCAAACATGAAGGAGACAAACGTGAAAAGGCCGGG